>MU130539.1:240413-288824 GCA_015039465.1 Phlegmacium glaucopus | reverse complement strand
TCAAAGGAAGAAAGATAAAGAGAGGACAGCTGCAAGAAGAAAAGAACAATGGAAAAGAAGAAGGAACAATAAAAAAATCTGTAAAGTGTCAAAGTATGAGAGAAAAGAAGAGAAGGCAGTGTACACAGTCCAATAGCAAAAATATATCAACTCAGTCATGTCAAAAATATGAAAGGTCTTGAGTCAACACTTGAAAGGTGCAGCCTTGTTCCCAAGAAAATACTACTTGCCCATGATCCCATGTTGTGCAGCCTTGATAACACGTGACACACTGTGAGAATAATCCTCTGCTGCTAATTCATCTGCAACTCCTGCTTAGTTGTGATCCTCCTGGACTTCCTAAAGTGTCATAAAGAGGAGGTACCACATGAATGATGGTTTTGGCAGTGAATGATAAGATAAGAGGTAGATAATTGAGGATAGGGGACTGAGTGAGATCCAGGAGTGAGGTATGGCAAGGTAGATAGCTGAGGGGAAGACTTGTGGGTCCATAGCCACAACAACAATGACAAAGCCTTTTACATAATGAGAGATGTAGTTGATGTGTCCATAAACAGGCCATTCTTGAAATGATGGGCCAAATATACGATCAAATGTGAGCCGACGACCAATGTGAATAGTAGATTGATTGCTTTGTTGTATCACTTGCCAAGGAACAAATGAATGGTAGATGTTTAGGAGCATGTTGATAGTGTAAATGATGGAGAGCATAGTGAGAGACATTGAGAATATGATGAGTGATGAGGATGATAATGTTGAATGAATGATTTTATTGACCAGGAAATTCAGGGTTGCTTCCAAAATAGGCAAGTGAATTCAAAGTCCACTTCTTTTCATGACGGCAACTTTTAAGCTTTTACCCACACTACCAAGCAGTATAGGTGTGTGATACTGTGCTAGTAATGGCACAATAAGAAGCAGTATTGAGTCATGAGAGTTGTAGGGTCAAGGGTAGTCTAAGTATAATACAATGGTAGAATGGAGAGGTGGGACACGAGGCAGGGAATGAGGCAGTAAAGTAAAGGAGAAAGAAAAGGAATAAGGGGGCTGCTTGGTGAATATTCTGGATGTTCATAACATTACCCTGTCACTAGCCTAAGAGTTGTCCTTACTTTATCTTGTTCTTCATCTACCTTGTTTTGGTTGATGCCTTCCAAGATGGCAATCTTGTGAGTAGCAAGTTTGAGGATGTGTAGAAGAAATTGGAGATGGTTGGCAGTGGTAGCAATGGTTTTCCATTCATGGAGAGAGGTGAATAAAAGCTGTAGAAGGGATTATAGATGACCCAAAGCATGGAGGCGAATTGTTCTGCAGTGACTCTGGGGAGTTGGATGGCGTTGAGAATATTGGTCCTGTTCTTTTGGTTTTGAGTGTTGTCCATCAGCCCATAACTTGGTTTGTTGATCCACCATTAGGATTCTCAATCAAAGAAGTAGCAATGGACTTTGAAGTAAATGTTTTCAGTTTGGATAAAGAAATGTCCTCCAGGGATGACAAGAAAGGGAGGAAGTTGGGAATGGTTAAATACAGGGACACTGTCTTTGGCAGTTATGTCGTGATAGGAAGCTATGGACTTGCTAAAGTCAAGCATAGTGGTAGTGATACATGCAGCTTGTAGGAGGGCCATGGTGTAGAAGAGGTGATAAGGAAAGGGGAGGGAGAGGTCGAGGATCTATATAGGGAGACAGTGAGTCAGAAATAAATTGGAATCATTGATATAGGGATGGATATTATTAGGAAATGACTTAATGTTCTCTGGTAAGGTTATTGTCATCTTCTCCATTGACATCATAGAATCTGGTTCCATGGAGGTCAGGCTCTGAGTCTTCTTTCTTGACCTTTGACTTGTTTTTGCAGTGGCATGTGTGTCCATCACTTTCTCCTTGGTGCAAGGCAATGTGATCATAGACAGGGGGGAGGTGACAAGTAGTGCAAGTTTCTGGTTCTTGTTGTTGTTGTTTGGCTGGAGGTGCTTTGTCTTCTTTATGAGATTCGGGACAGTTGCTAGGCCAGTGTCCAGGGGCAACTTTCTTGCAGTAGATGCAGCAGTAACCAGTACAGTTTTGTTTGTAGTGTCTGGTTTTATTACATTGAAAGCATTTGATTGCAGTGAGTTCATAGGGGAATATGAAGTGGTTGAAATGATGGGGATGTTGGCTATGGAAGGTTGTTGTTTGAGAGTCTGGGGATGAACTCATGTGTCAGTCTCTTCAGAGGTGTTGACAGTGGGGGCCCAAGCATTGACAGTGAGGACTTCCATAGCAAGGGTTTGTTTGATCCTTTTTCCTATGCTGTTACTTCTGAGTCAGGGGATAAGGTTCATGATATTGTTTTCCTGTATCTCGTTGGATCATCATAAGTTGTGAGCCATTTTAAGAAGACCATTGGCCATCTGTTCAAGAGTGTTGGCTTGAAGAAGTACAAGACAATGGTGGCAGTAGGCAGTATCAAAGGCCTTGAAGTCCAAGTCATGTCTAGTCACAAAGGTTGTCATGAACATAAGTTTGATAGTGGGAATGAGTAGGGAATTGCAGGTCAAAGAGGTGAACAGTGAACAATGTTCTGAAGGGTAAATTTCTGATCAGGAATGGTAGAGCCAGGGGATGAGGGAGGTAATGGGAAACCACACTGAACCAGACCAATAAAAACTGGTTCAAACTGGTTCAAACAATGGTCACAATTGCACTGTCTCAATATTCATGATGCTTGTGGCTGTGTCATGTAATGTGACTGGACCTGGCTGTTACTGGTGATTGTTCATCTCCACTGTAAGGCCTAGGGTTCAATTCCCGCAGTTGACTTTTTTTAAGTAAAGTGAACTAATAATACTTGGACTTGCTTAGACTTGCTCAGACTGCTCAGACTGCTCGGGCTGCTCGGAATCCATTGGAATCTGATGAGATAACAATCAGATCAGATTCCAAGCAGTCCAAGCAATTTACTTGGACTGGACTTGGACTCAAAAATCAAAAATGGCTGGTGTTCCAGCCAAACTTGAGTCTGAGTGAGTTTGATTGGAATTAGTGGCTTAGTGTAAAGACCTCAATGACAGTGACATGCTTCTATGGGGAGGAGACTTCAACTGACATCACCTGCTTTGGGATAATAATGAAAATGACTGGCTGTTCACTCCCCAGGCTCTGAGAGACTCAGAGGTATTGATCTGTCTGGTCACTGACAAAAGCATGGTGATGGGCCCTGCCAAAAGGGTTGTCAATGTTAACGCATATGGTAATGAACCACAACAGGAGACTGGATAATGTCTGTTGCAGTGAGGGCTTGATAAATCATAATCTCGGCTCCAGATGTTAGGGAGAGATCTGGCGGAAAATGAAATTGGAGTCAAAAAACCTGAACAAAATGTCTGCAAGACTTCTCTCCCTAACATCTGGTGCATTTTGATCACAAAGGGTACAGATGCTCAATCAGTCACAGTAGTCACACATTGTGTCAATAATAATCACTATCTCTTGATCTCTTTCCCATTGTTCATCTTGGTGATGGACACCATATCCCTTGATAATTCATTCCTTGATGAAATGCTCACATTTCCAAATGAAGAAGACCCAAGTCTTCAAGCCTCTGAAGAAGATTCTGAAGCAGAGAATGATGATGTGAATGGATTTTTGTCCACTGACAACAAAGAAGACCCTGATATCTCAATTCATGTCAAAAATACATGTTCAAAGAAGGAGAAGCTAGACAGAAACAACATTGCTCTCCAGCATATTCTTGACTGAATTACATCCTTCTTAAACGCATTTTGGTGAGCATTAGGAGTTCAGCGACTTATTTAATGTTGCACTGATACTTCTTGAAGAAAGGAGACCTGGGAGACGGTGTCATGATGTGTACAACGACACAACGACCCCGTACAACATGTACAATGAAACAACAATGACTGCAGTACAATGCCGACAACAACAACACATAGCAACAGTAACCCCCCCTCACTGGGGGGTATTTTTTTATTCTATTCTAATCAGTTACTGACATGCTATAATAGGTTGTATACAATGAATAACAACCATAATGGATGATGAACAATGCACAATGCGTACGACAACACCCACATGTACGACAAACCGAGGTCTTTACTCTCCCCCACACATTCCGAGCGGGTCCGAGCGGGTCCGAGCGAACTCCGAGCAGAATCCGAGCAGAATCCGAGCAGAATCTGAGCAGAATCTGACCATATTCCGACCAATTTTACATCAAATTCATTATAACCACCTAGGATCAACATACTGCACAAACCTCTTAAATAAAAGATTGCAAGAACAGCTGGCAACTGCGAATGATAATGCGAATGTTGGTGATGACTGCAAGTATCTGCGATGATCTGCGAGTATTCTGCGATGATCTGCGAGTATGTGCGATGATCTGCGATGACCTGCGATGACCTGCGATGATCTGCGATGATCTGCGATGACCTGCGATGACCTGCGATGATCTGCAAGTATCCGCAACGATATGTGAGCATCCGCGAGTATACTGCAAAGGTTGTGAAACCGCAAAAATGGTGTGTTTACATCCCTAGACGTCTCCTGGGTCCTATCATCGTCATTGTCATTGTGCTGCCATAGTTGTTGTGCTGCAGCCATTGTTCATTGTTGCTATTGTTGCTGTTGTTGTGTAGTGGGGCATTAGTATATAATAAAAGTCAATACAAATCAACTTACCTTTTATGACCACAGACAATGCATTGTTGCTGCTGTGTGATGGTGTGAGAAACAGAGGGTGAACTCAACAAACAGTGGCGACTGCATCACATGTGGTCACATGATCGCACCCTGCAGACTGAACAAAATGAATGATTTTGATAGCAACACCATATTGCTATCAAATACTGGTATATTATAAATTTTATTTTCTTAAAATTTCAATTCTGATCAGAACTCATTGGATTTCACTTGGAAAAATGAGTGGTCAGAAGTCTGAGCATCTGATCAGATCTTGTGGGGGACAGTAAAGACCTCAAAATAGTGGAATCCATATGGAATATACATGGAATCTGTGGCTTTATTCCACCTGGAATTCATGTGGAATTCATGTGGACATTCCATCATTCCATATGGAATTTGGCTGTTTGTTCCCTTGTCATTCCACATGGAATGAAGAGCCTAAAATGGGTGGGATCTGAGCCAAAACATATTCCATATGGAATGATGGAATCCATGTGGAATCCATGTGGAATAAGGGGGGAGAGTAAGTTTGCTTTTTCAACCTTTTATCTGTTACTGTCCCTACTGTCAATTGCTATAGTCTTGCTGAAGACTTCTTCTTTCATCCTCATCCTTCTCATCTCTATTCGTTCTCCCTACCTCTGTGTGTTACAAGTCTCATGGTAAATCACTCACAGAAAAATGCTGCCCAAATGCATCTAGAGTTAATCTAAAATGCAAATCTGAGTCTAGCACTTGCAGAAACAAAACACTGAATACTTATCTATACTTATTGGGAGCTAACTGAAACTAATTCTACAGGCCAATTTCGGTAAGCAGTGATAAGAATGTATGCTATGGCCCACAATGAAGTGCAGCTGACTCCTGAGTAGTGTTATCAAAGTTTGGTTCAGTTTGTTTGGTTCTTCAACTATTTTTGGAGAACCAAGAACCAAACTGGAAGGTTCCTGGCTGAACTGAACCGGAACTGGAACTGGAACCAAAAGAACCAGTTCTGTCGGTTCTGTTCAGTTCTAGAACTGGTTCAAACCATTGAACCGATGAAAAAAACCCCAAATTCATACATATTTATTCATTATGACAGTACTGGTAGCCTAATAAAGTAAACTACTAAGTGGATCACATACCCTTTGCACAGAATACAAGTCATTGTAGCAGTATCAGTTGAGGGCTGTGGTTTATGCCTGGCATTACTTACAAGTCCATTTGAAGTTTGATTAGTCATGATTGATCTGTATCAATGGTGCCAGGGGTATGGGAATGACATCATTAATGGGTGGAAGTGGTGGAGTTGGAGGTGGAAGATGAGTTGGAGAGCCTGTTAGCAAAGAAGAGGTCTGCATTGGAACTCTTCTTCTGACCAACCAGTTCATCTGTTGTAGTTTACATTAGAATTAAGTAAGGATTAGCAAACATACTTACAGGGGGGTAGTGCTTGTCATCATGATGTGGTGAGATGGTGGATAAGTTGGGGTGCTGGTATTTTGTGACGATACAAAGGAGAGAGAGGACATAGGAAACATATTCAGATTTCCACATTCAAAAAAGTGACTGGGAGAAAATTACCCTCATGCATGAGGTGCTCAAGGTCTATATTACTTCATTTTTATCACCTCTTGCTTATCTTCATGAAATAAATTGGGAGCCAGCCAGTGCCAAGCAGATGTTCTTGAGCTCAAATGAGCCCAGTGTATTTCGCACCATTCCAGTATTAGAGTATTTACAAGAATCATGGGGTAATATGGCAAATCATCTGAAATTTGCAGAGGTTGAAGAACCACTGTGGAAGGGTATTGAAAATTTGGAAAAATGGTACCACAAAGTCAACAACACAGACACATACTTTATATGCCTCACTCTAGGCCTAACACAGGCCTGTCACGAGACACAAGTAGGTAAACTGTCGTCAGACAGGCCTGTCCATCTGGGTTTAAATCCCTGTAACGCGCGGATTACTGCATTAGGTTCGATAAGTTTTAGCACACCCTAAACTAAAGTCAGTAAACTTTTGTAATGAAATAAGAAATCCTTACACTCGATCACGATTGCGGTCCTCAATATATACAGAACGATCATGAATGTCCCTACCTCTGCTGAAATACTTGCGAATGCCTCCAAGATTCCTGCAAAACCCAAGCGTCGACCTCCTCAACGCCGTATGGCAGTACCTGGAGAAGCCTCACTTAATTGGCAAGCATTGCCAACAGTAGTACAAGAGAGCGCTCCCAATGGCTTGAAGGATCATATAGCTTTAAATACATCTTTTCCACAGGTCTCTGATACAAGTCCTTTGCTAAATACTACATTCACCTTTCGTATGCCTATCACTCCTGCATCCATGAATCCAACTCAGACATCAATTTCGCCCTCATTGCCACGGAGCCGCCGCACTTTGACTCATCAGGTTCAGAATCCCACTCTTACATCTCCATTCAACCTTGAGGAGGAAATACTTGCTCATTCTGAACTGGAAGCCTCTGAGCTTGATTTCTTTCAGGATAGAGAGACCGTCATGGCATACTGCGACCCTGTAACGCCATCTCCCAGCTCAAACAACCATTCGCCAGACTTCTATAGATTCCAACCAATTCTCGAGCATCTGCGCATGATCTGTGCTTCCCCTATAGATGTCCTACTTGAGGTTCTCAATCAATCTTCTCCAGAGTATCAAGGCTACCGCACTGAGCTTTACAAGAACAGCTCGTCAAATCTTGGACGACTACTTGACACTATTATGGACGACAAGAAGGGCGCACAAAAGCTGAACAAATGGATGCTTCCACATGCGCTAGATCTTGTGTGTTCAACTGTTTATGATGAGATGGATGCCTTGAATGTCTCGTCGCGTCTACCTGGGATGGCAGCCATTACACCTGAATTTATCAAGAACTGGGATGCATCACAAGATAGGAAGCTTTCTCCTACCCTCACCCGGATTCTGGAGACAGCAGCTCAAACCGAGAAAGCAAAAGCTGGCAACAAAAAGAAACGACCAGAAATGGTGAGTTATGATGTGTCGTTTTATTGCACCGTGCTTAAATTTTTGATCTTTAGACCTGCACTGTTATTGTCAACCAACTCATGTATCAGCGATCTAATCGGTCGTCTGGGTTCCCTGCACAGTTTGGTCTCTTTCTGTGGAGTACAGGGTGTGCAAAACAAACTATCGAAGCCCTCCATCGATGTGGAATCTGTGTGTCATATAACTCTGTCCTCCATATCATTACCTCTCTTGCCGATGAATGTATTCAACTGGCCATCAAGGTTGGATCAGGCATGCACGTCTTTTGCTACGACAATGTGAACATCAGTACCTCCATCTTTGTCGAGCAGCGTGGATCAGCAGGACCAGCAAAGGTAACTTCGGGAACATTTGCAGTCCTCTACCCAGTTCGGAATGGAAACCCACACCACATGGAACTTGCACCCATCATGAAGCGGTTTAAACAGTCTATGGGTTTGGACTTCAATCATGATATTCGACCAACCAAAGAGCAACTTATGTCATTCAGGCACCAACTCTCTGTTGTTGTCGTTCGAGTTCTGACAACTTATTTCCTACCTTTTGAAGCCTATGCCAAACAAATTCAGCACAAGCCATGTCGACCAATGCCTCCTGGTTATGTTACAGAACAGTACCCTCTTCGTGCGACAACAATTGAAGAGGCTAGTGTTCGAGGAAATTTGCTTTTCCATGATGATGTATACAAAGAACAGCTCAAGCGCAACTCAGAAACCCTTTCAAAATATGCAGTCCCAAGCTACAATGACCAGCTCACAAACTCGCGTATACGCTCGGCTCAAACACTTCGTGCTCGAGACATTAATTCATGGACTCGGCGTGAGGTCTTTCAGCTCGGATTTGGTCTCTTCCATCTGTGTCTCAATCTCTGCTGGGGCCTGCTCCATATACATCGAGGCACCATCAACCAGATTGGTAGCCTGACATATTTCTTTGCTCTCATTGAAAAGGCACGTCTTGGGGGCGAACACCCTGACTATCACACCCTTCTTGCCGCGCTCACTCAAATCCTGCATGGTCTGCTCCTCAATGCTTGGCGAACTGAATGTGGCCATGATGACCTCGATGATTTTGCGAAATCAAAGCCAACTCCAGCCAAACTGCTTGCCATCGCTCACATTATTATCGAAAAATATGCAACACCTATGAACCACCCTATAGAAATGCCCGGTTTGGAAAAGGCCGCCAAGAGCTCCAAAGCTAGGGGTACCAAAACAAGAGCTTCGACCTTTGGGCCTCAAACCACACATGCTGGAACCACACAAACTAGTTCTCAACCGCCACCCCAAGTGGATAACCCAAAGGACGACATAGCATTTCACAATCTTCGGCTGCTCACTCGAGATCTATTGTATGTTGCTGAATTGATTCGAGCTATCTCTGATGGAGATATTGGACGAATTGAGGACTTCTTGCCTCAACTTGCCATGATGTTTCGTGGTGCTGGAGGTAAAAATTATTGCACAGAGATCCTTCACTTCATCCTCAATCTAAAGCATATTTGGACCCCCGAGTTTGCGTGCGTATTTACCTATTTTCTCTTAGCTATATTCTCCAACTCTGTTTATCAGGAACATCATGCGAGATAACATGCTTGTGAATCCCTCGGGACATGATGGACATGCCATGCCAATAGATTTGAACATTGAACACTTGATTGGATACCTAAAGGTGAGTCTATGAGTTGATGTCCATGTTTCTGGCATTTATCTCAACATCCCATGGAGATTCTTCTTGCGGCTAAGGGTTTACAGTCTACCTGGGACCGCCTCGGGAATATATCAGCTGCCATCGACTATCTACAGAAGGCCAAGAAGATAGTTGCTCAGGAGATGAGTACAGCTTATCAGAACACTACACACACCACTCCAGACACCTCCCATCTTGTTTGGCGCACCGCTAACAAGGCTCGCGACTGTGGACTTCAAGTTTTCACGCAAAACCGAGAGGGTAATCACCGAGGAAAGCTGGTCACTGATATTCTTGCGGAAGGTGAAGCAAAACTAAAATCATCATCATTGGCAACATTCAACAAGAAGGTTAAAGCAATGGTCAATGGGAGACGGTTTGATATTGATGAGGATCCAGAAGAAGGCATTGAGCTTGAAGATGATGTTGACGAGCTTCCTGTAATGAGTCTGAGCAGGGCCATACCAGATGTAGATAAAGAAGAACAATAAAAATTTTATGTCGGTGCTAAAGTACAGTTGTTATTTCGATTTTGCTATGCAATGATTTTCCTTCTCTGCATTCTCCAACCTTGCCTTCTTTGCTGCCCGTGCCTCTATGTTCTCTAACCGTACCTTTTCCAACCGAGTCTCATCCATGTCGTACTTCCAAATGACTGCAAGGATTTTATCTGCCCATTCAGATCGCCATTCCTCTGTCTCACCCAAAACTTCAGCAACAACCGAAGGTGCTGTACATAGATTTTTGAGCCTTGCAGGGAGTATTTTTGCTACTGTTGTGATTGAATCGTCATCGAGAATATAAGTAGCGGGTCGAACCTGGCGCAGAGGGTCATGGAGATGGGCTTCGGCACGCCATACTTGCAGGAGGTACTTGAGAGGATCATGTTCAGACATAGCGCGATTGTTACCACCTCTTGCTCGTTTTGTATCCTTGGTCTTAGGAACAATCGGAATACGTTTAGGGTCATCGACATCACCATAATATAATTTTCCGATTTCATCTTGATAGAGAAACTTTCCATTGAAGTAGCGCTCAAGCCGGAAGCCGCTTTCTGGGTGTCGACTACAACACCACGGCGTCGTGAACTTACACGCTGCAACAAATGATTCAACAATGTTAACCAAAACAACAGTTGAGGAATAAAGATTACTACGCACCTTCCGGAGTATTGTCTGAGAGGTATATTGCCTATATCTTGCAAATACATTCTGATGAATGAACAAGGTGGAGCATTGCAACACCTGCTCGAGCGATCTTTGTCGAAAACCTTGTCAACAAAGCTATTGGCTGATCTGGATCTCTTAAGTAGTTGGCAGTTGCTAGTAGTGATGTGATATCAACTTGGAGGGTCCAGGGTTCATACATGATGAGAAAAACAGCATCGCGATCTGGGCTCCGGCCACCTCGTCCTGCTCGTTGTAATGCGGTAGGCATTTCACGGTTAAGTCCATATTGCACCACAATGTCAATATCTCGTATATCCAATCCCTATTTATCAATTCAGTAATTCAACTTGCAAGTACTTCATAAAAAATACCGTTGAAGCTCCCTCAGTTGCATGAAGAATCAAGCACTTCCCATTTGGGTCACAAAAATCTTCATACACTTGGGTCAAATACTCAGGCGACATTCCGCCATGGTAATGTTGAACAATCCCCCGGTTTTGGAACAAGAGAGGCAGCCGATGGTCGACATGAAGAGCTGCGTCAGCGGCTTCCTCAATGTTGTCATGAAAAATAAGCGTCTTCGCCAGGCGCATGGGAGGACAGAACCCATCAGGTACGAGAAAGTCCAGATTACGGAAGTCTTTAAGTTCACCAACAATGGCATGTGTAGCGTAGACAGTGTTAGGACGATTGCTTGTTAGTTTGATGAAAAGTGCAGTTCTTTGATCAATCAACAGTTTTTCAATGATGGTTGCTTTGATATGTGCCGGTTGCGTGCCAGAGAGGGCTTGAAATGCAGTATTTTTGGCCAGCTTGAGTCGAAACTCTCCAAGGCGACCCCATGCTGGACGAAATGCAGGCAGACCATAGCGCTCAATGCCAGCGCTATAAATTGTATGTGCTTCGTCGATGTGAACACGCTTGATCATAGTCACAAATCGACGACCACCTATGAGCCGAGCCATTCGAGGTATGTGTCCATCAATTGTCGACAATTGCTCCGGCTGCACAAGAAGTAGCTTGTATCGACCTTCCTGTATGTGCTTTTGATGAGCCCAGAGTTCAGATATATTTCATGTGAGGGAGACATTCCATCATACCTTCCAAAGTTCAGGGCAGTGTGGCGTGTCTTCGTTGATGGCAAGAGCTTCAATTCCATAGCGAGCAACCTCTATGACTTGAACAGCTTGAAGGCACTTAAGAGGTGTTATGACGATTGACAGGCCTTTCGGATCAAGCAGACATGGGAGGATCGAACAGATAGTTTTCCCAGAGCCAGTACCGACATCAATGACAGAATCTCGTCCTTCCATGATAGCAATAGTAGCCTCAAGTTGGAATTGCCTTGGAACAAGCCTACGGTCACTGACCACCCAGAGAAGCAGGCAAGCTCGGTATCCGATGGCAACCTGAGATTCGGTAAGCCCAGCCCAGAAAGCCCCAGGAACCATCAGACCATCAGGAATAAACGTGGTTACAGCCGCCTTCAGTAAATGGGGAGATAGGTCTCTAATTTCTTGCATCATGCTTCGTTGGGCTTCAATTTGGGAGTTCATGGTAAGAGAAAAGAGAGGCAGATATGTATTACAGACGCGTCGCGATCGAGGGCACGTTTAAAAATACATCAGAGATCAATTTTTCATTACAAAAGTTTACTGACTTTAGTTTAGGGTGTGCTAAAACTTATCGAACCTAATATGGTAATCCGCACACTACGGGGATTTAAACCCAGATGTACCGACCTGTCTGGCGACAGTTTACCTACTCGTGTCTCGTGACAGGTCGGTCACCGCCCTAGCCTCACTCAGTATGTAGATGTTTTGGTTAAAATGTCAATACACAGTTTGACCAGTATTTCCATCACTACAGAGATAGGGACCCATGCAGTACTTTACCCTCCCCCACACAATCCGAGCGACTCCAAGTAGTTCCGAGCAGTTCCGAGCAGTTCCGAGCAGTTCCGAGTGGAATCCGAGCAGTTCCGAGTGGAATCCGAGCTCAGTCTGAGCAAAAATAATAAATTATGTATAAGTCATATTCCGACCACATTCCAACCATATTCCAACCATATTCTGAGCCATTCCGAGCACATTTCGAGCACATTGTAAATTAATTTTAATTAAATAAGTATATTTGTGCTAAAGTTTTGTTTTATTTATTATTTAATTTCTTTAATTCAATACTAACAACTCTACCCTGAGGGTAGCTATCATCATTCACAGTTAATTAATAATTATACATTTTTTAATCTAAATAAACTAAATAAAAAATATCCCATCTGTTGAAATAAAATAAAAAAACCCCTAAACAAGGGTAGCGGTCGTCGTCTGTCGAAATAAAACAAACCCCCCTCTGGGAGGGGGGTAGCGGTCGTCATCGTCTGTTGAAATTTTTAAAAAACCCCCCAAAATAGGGGGGTAGCGGTCATCTATCAAAAAACCCCCCTAAATAGGGGGGTAGCGGTCGTCGTCTGTTGAAATAAAAGAAACCCCCCTCGAAAGGGGGGTAGCGGTCGTCGTCTGTTGAAATAAAAGAAACCCCCCTCGAAAGGGGGGTAGCGGTCGTTGTCTGTCGAAATAAAAGAAACCCCCCTCGAAAGGGGGGTAGCGGTCGTCGTCGTCCTTCGAAATAAAAAAAAAAACCCCCCTAAATAGGGGGGTAGCAGTCGTCGTCTGTCGAAATAAAAGAAACCCCCCTCGAAAGGGGGGTAGCAGTCGTCGTCGTCCGTCGAAATAAAAAAAACCCCCTAAATAAGGGGGGTAGCCATCGTCGTCTGTCAAAATAAAAGCCCCCCTGAACAGGGGGGGTAGCCGGCGGCGTCGTTGTGTCGAAACAAGATATACACCCCCCCGGACAGGGGGGGGTAGCCGTCGGTGGTGGTAGTGTGTCGAGGTGGATGATGGTGGTGGTGCATCGGGGTGGGTGGTGGTGGTGGCATGTCGGAGTGGATGGTGGTGGTGGTGAAATGGTGGTGGTGGTCGTCGTACGCTGCGGGTTGTAGTTAATAGTGAAGTAAAATAAATAAAATAAAATAAAAAAACCAAAACCCCCCTAAAAAGGGGGGTGGCTATTGTCCCTGTCGTTGTCGTCATCATCATCATCATCGTCATCGTCATCGTCATCGTCATCGTCATCGTCATCGTCGTCATCGTTGTTGTTGTTGTTGTTGTAGCCGTTGTTGTTGGTCGTCCTTGTCGTCGTCCTTGTCGTCATCCGTTGTTGTCATCGTTTGCTGTTGTGTCTTCGTTGTTGTGGTTCTGATGTGACGGTGGTGGTGGTTGGTGTGGTGGTGACATGGTGGTGGTAGTTGCGAGATGACGAAGTGTTTGTTGATTTGTGTAACATAAGGTCACGTGATCACACCCCGCGGCCTAAACGAAATACAAAAGTCAAATGGCAGCAAGCCATTGCCACCTTAAATATATGAATTATAATTACCTTAGATATGACTACTTTAATTTTAAATAATATATAATATTCAGCTCGGACTGGGAACTGCTTGGTACTGCTTGGTACTGCTAGGACCGGGAGCCGAGCCATTCCGAGCCATTCCGCTCGGAACGGCTCGGAATCTGGTTGGAATGAGTCCGAGTTAAATGGAAAATTGGCTGGACTCTCACCAAAAATTCATTCTGAGCAGTTCTGAGCAGTTCCGAGTGACTCCGAGCAGGTTCCTAGCAGATTCTGCTCGGAACCGCTCGGAGTCACTCGGAGTCGCTCGGAATGTGTGGGGGAGAGTAAAGACCTCGACCCATGCTATACCTTACTATATTTTGCTATAACTCACTATGACAAAAAATACAGATGTTCCTTCTTCTTTTTCATTGTTCTTATCTTCTCGCAGCTGTCCTCTCTTCATCATTCTCCCTTTGACAGCGCATACTTCTGTCTTTTTATTGTTCTACATAGCCTCATCTTTAGGGTATAAATACTGCTCTTTTGTACCAGGATAAGTAGTTTCCCCCAATTCATTCTTAGTCCCCAACAGTCATCATCTCAGTGGAATTCCAGTGAATTCCTCCCTCAAGTTCACTTTTTTATCCTTTTACTGTCAATCTATCCCTCTACTGCTATAGTCTTGCTGAAGACTCTATCATCCACATCCACATCCCCTACTCCCTAAGCTGAACTTTACACTCCCCCACATCTTCCTCCAGGAATCCGCACGGACTGCCGGGATTCCTCCAGGAATCCAGGAGGAATCCAGGAATTCCTGGTTAATGAGAATATTCCTGGAGGATTCCTGGTAAATTCCTAGTAAATTCCTGGGATTCCTGGTTAATTCCTGGTTAATTCCTGGTGGATTCCAGATGAATTCCAGGTGAATTCCCATGACTATTATTTCTACACCATCATTTCAATCAAATTTTCTTAGTTTTTTTTGTCATACACATATTAATTTCTTTAATTTAATACTAACAACTAACAACTCTACCCCTTAGTGAGGGGTAGCTATTATCATTTATAATTACTTATGTATACATTGTTTAATCCTGAACTTTACACTCCCCCATATCTTCCTGCAGGAATCCAGGAATTCCTGATAAATGAGATTATTCCTGGTGGATTCCTAGTAAATTCTTGGTGGATTCCTAGTATTCCTGTACTACCATTAAATATTATTTAAAGGTAAAATAGCAATACATAAGTTAATTGTGATCCATACATATATAGGTTAACATCTATTAAAGGTGGCAATGCCTTACTGCCATCTGAATGTTGAACTTTGTTCAAGCTGTGAGGTGTGACACATCTCAACAGCACTTTCTTTACAACCACAACTGTCACCAACCAGGAATCCACCAGTAATCACCAGGAATACTAGGAATCCAGCCAGAATTTACTAGAAATCCACCAGGAATAATCTCATTTGTCAGGAATTCCTGGATTCCTCCTGGATTCCTCCAGGATTCTGATGTGTCACATGTGGTCACATGATCAAACCTCGCAGCCTGAACAAAATTCAAAACTCAAATGGCAGCAAGGCATTGCCACCTTTAATATATGTTAACTTATATATGTATGAATTACAACTAACTTATGTATTTATATTATACCTTTAAATATTAATAATAAATACTATTTAATGGTAGTACCAGGAATTCCAAGGATTCCTGGTGGATTCCTGGTGGATTAGTTCCTAGGAATTCCCGGATTCCTGGTGGATTCCTGGGACTCAAGGAAATTTATACCTGGATTAGGAAGAGCAAGGAATTGTCAATTTCAGGGGAAATCAGAGGAAATTGGCTGGTAGCAAATTCCTCCTGGAATCCTCCAGGAAGACGTGGGGGAGTGTAAAGACCTCTCCCTAAGTTCGCTTTTTCAGTCCCTTACTGTCACTGTCCTCTACTGTCAACTGCTATAGTCTCACCAAAGACTCTTTCTCTTTCATCCTCATCCCCCTCCTTACTCTTGTGCCTCAATCACCTTTCAAGTGTGTTATGAGTCAAGGTTACACCTTCCCTAAATGAACAACAGGGAGGGAGTCTCTTGACCTAAAGACTGGTCCACTGCTCTCTGGTTGGTGTTATATAACAACACAAACAATGATTTATAGTGTCCTTCAGGGGCTCGTGATAGGTCATCTTTTGCAAGGACAATTTATTGGTACTTTCCTGCTTTTGGCATGTACATGACATTAACATAGATCTTGGTGAATATCATGGAGGGGGAAGATATGGTAATGGAAACTTCAATCTTCTTGGTACTGCAAAGTTGGCAGAGGTGACAGCTTCTGACATGATGCTTGACGTCCACAAATAAATGAGGCCAGAAGAAACAAAGTTGTAATGCGCCAAATACTCCATAAGCTCCTCAATGTCCAAGTTCTTCATGGGCTTGGGTGAGTAATTGCAGTCATTTCTGAGGGTCTAAGATGACTAAGAGTGGAGTCTGTTCGGTTCGTCTTCAAAACATCTCTCCATCCTTGAGGTAATAATCTGTGATTTGTCTGAGAAATCATAAGCGAGCTTGGGCTGAAGGGAATTCAGAGACTTTGTGATTGTGAAGGAATTGGAATATTTGATGGAGAATCTGATCTTGCTTTGGAAAATGTAGAAAGAAAATAATTAAAGGGAGTATGGGCGTAAATACTGAGAGGTAGGATGTTGAATGGAAAAGGGCAATGTCATAGCCAGTCATCTGATTCTTGTTCTTCTTGAAGCTCTTCTGCAGTAGGGATCCATTGAGACAGCGCATCAGGGCCCTTATGATTTTCTGCTTTAACATGAACAAGTTTGAAATCAAATAAGAGAATGCCTTGGATCCATCGGTTCATGGAGGCATTGCCAATGGCTGGAGATTGGATTCATTGAGCATTCCTTTGATGTATTTAGCATCAACTTCAACATGAAGGTTCTTGATTCCAATAAGGTAGAGGCGATAATGTCGAAGAGCTCTGAATAAGCCAAATAACTCTAGCTTAGGTTGACTGTAGCAAGACTCTCTTTCACTGATTGGAATTGAGTGCACAGACATGTATCTTAGTATAAATAGTTAAGGTGAAACCCCAGCCCCTCCAGTTCTTCTGCTGCATGCACAATCTCCACTTATTCAAGTCTTGGCCACCTGTAACAGAAAGTCTATCATGGCTATTATTGACACTGGAGCCACCCAGAATGTTTGCAGTACTCGAGTCTGGCGAGAACAGATCAATCTTCCTATGGACAACAACGCAATGATCAGGATGTGTGATGTTCATGGCAACACGTCCCAGATGAAAGGATTGGTCAAGAATGTTCCAATTAACTTTGGAAGAGTTACCACTTGGGCCAACATTTATGTATCTGATCAAGTTAACTTTGACCTGCTCTTAGGCTGGCCTTGGTTCCATGACAACCTTGTTGACTTGACTGAGCACAAAGAAGGCACTTACATATCTTTCCATGATCTGGACAATCCCTCTTGTACAACTTCTAATTCAAGAACAACCAGAAGTGGAACAGCATATGGAAACAATGCACAATCTTATTTATTCCAGATTTACAACTCGATTCCTATGGGGACATGGTTTCCCATGGGCACAAGACTTCTTCCAATAAGAATATTGTGTGTTCCTTGGTGGAGTAAAGACTGAAGCCGGTCATAACTATGAAGATTACTTCCTTTTTCAAGCTACTTGATGATCTTCTTCTTCTCAAGACCCACCCCCTTCTGGAGCTGCATTTGTCAGATAGTTCCCACAACAAGGCCCCTGAACTAACTTAAATACTAAGCCAACCGCAACAAACAAGCATCATGGTTCTCCCTCCTCTTCATCTACCTCTCCTGTAATCCCAGAGAACAAGACCATGCCTAACCTAACTTAGTCACCTGCCTTTAGTCAAGGAAGATCTAGCTGACAGTGCTTTCTAGTCGTCTCCAATTCAATCATCCCTTCTGTTGACCCCAAATGGTTCTCCACTCCTCCTTCTAGCCTACCACCCCATTACTACTCCATTAGGTTCCCTCGCTCCAGACATTCCTTCCCTTCAAGAGACCCCATTCTTGCTAGATCAAGAGGAAGACAAACCAGATGCTGGACCTGATGCCAAACCTGATGCTGATGATCCTAATAGGGATTTTATGATGCTCAAGGCCTCTTCAAACACCATCTACAGCGACACCAGCCCCAGATCACCTGATGAAGCCAATCCTTCCAACCCCTATATTGGCCAAAGTCCCCCCCTGTTACATTCTGTCTTACGTTACTCTGGACCAGCTCCATTGGAGCTGTCTCCGGTAGTCCGTACTCCATACAGTGCCTACCCTTATATCCCAAACTACTCTTCCTATGTTCAACTCCAAGACTTCTCCGTGTCATTCCAGTTCCTCCATCTATACTCCAAACCCGTTATCACTTCTTCGCCACTACCACTATTCTTTGTCATCATCTTTCCCATCATCAGTCAGCATACCCGTCATGGATTATTCACCCAAGAATGCAGAACCTTTCCGGGAGCAGAACGCAGCACTTATATTTATCTTTTGTATTTCGGTTGCTATTCCTTTATTTATTTAAGTACTTGAAACTTGTATGTTTTCCCTCAGTTCAAATATCAACTTAGTTCCTCCTCTTGTTTTTCCTCTAAGTCACTGAGGTCTTCCGACTTGTTACTTCCTCTTCCGTTCCAAAATCAGGACACCTTAGGAGCTGGGCGGCACAGCACACACGCTGAGGCCAACGTCCTTTCCGGGTTACTGTTCCGGTTCCGTTCCATCCGTTCCGGAGTAACTCTGACATGACTTCTCCTTTTGTTTTTAACTTAACAGTATATTCAAACTGCTCACCCACTCCTATGCAAACTCGTTCTAAAACTTCCAAAACACAATTACCGATACAACAAAATATGTCCCATGAAAACACTCCCATTCCCGATGTAGTCAAAGAGGCTAGTCATATTGATGAACCTCGGAGTACTATGGACGAAGTTGAGTCTCCAACTATTCATATCAATCAACTCGTTTCCGCTTTAAATTCCCTTGGGAAATCTTCAGCCAAGTCCGATTCGGCTGGCAGACTTAGAGAGCCTGAACCCTTCATGGGTAAGGATCCTAAGAAACTAAAAGCTTTTCTTTTCCAGTGCAAGCTCTATTTCCGGAGCTCTTCCGACACATTCTGAGATGACTCCAAGCAAGTTACATTTGCTTTCTCCTATCTCCGGGACGTTGCTCAGGAATGGTTCGAACCTGTAATTTCCGGTCTCACCAACGAGCCTCCGTCGTGGCTTGAAGATTGGGATCTCTTTGTCAGCGAACTTCAGTCCAACTTTGGTCCTTACAATGAGTCCACCGACATAGAACACAAACTCACCAATCTCCAAATGAAGGACAGCCAATGTATCCCCAATTACTTAGTCTGGTTCAACTCCTTGGCAGTCCGCTGTACTTGGGGTGAGCCTGCTCTGAGGTATAGGTTTTACGAAGGTTTACCTTCCCGAATCAAGGATGAAATCAGTAAAGCTGATGGCAAGCCCCGGTCTTTAACCGCGATGCGTCAAAAAGCTCAAAATGCCGATGCTCGCTACTGGGAACGTATGCAAGAACGTTCTCGGGAATCCGCCCCGCAGCAACGCCAAAACCCTCCGAAGGGTCCTACCCCTTCTTCATCCTCCTCCGTACCCTCTTCTTTCAACCCTCCTTCCAGTTCCGGTAAACAGTCTCGGCCTTCGGATCAAAAATCCATTAAGCCCGCAGACTCCGGTAAGGTTTCATCTTCCACTCCTCCTAAACCTAATCTAGAAGGCAAGCTGGACTCACGGGGTAGACTTACCCAGCAAGAAAGGCAACGCCGGATGGACAATAAACTTTGTCTTTTCTGTGGCAAGCCGGGACACCACGTTCCTGACTGTAACCTTGCCAAGGCAAGCTCCGCTAAAGGCCGAGCCTCTACCATTTCTGATTCTGTTTCTGAGTCTGCTCCGGCTAAGCCAAAGGACTCCGGTTCGGAGAAGAAAAAAGACTAAGCAATTCAATGGACTCAGCACAGACGGTGAATTGTGAGAGCCCCTGTGCTGAACTTGTTGCAGTTCTCAATGCAATAATCTCTCCAGATACCCAAGCAGTTTTTGTTTCTCTTCTTTCTCTTCAATTTCCAAATATTGATTTTTCCGCTTTCATTGACAGTGGTTCCACTCACTGTTTCATGGACGAGCATTTCGTGAAGTCCAATGGTTTTCCTATTTTTCCGATTACTCCTATGATTCTCCATCTTATTGATGGTTCTTCTCCGGGCATGATCACACATGCTACCGTTGTTTCCGTTCATTTCTCTTGTGGTACCGTCCACAAAATCCGGTTTTTATTAACCAAGCTGGATTCTGATTTTCCTGCTGTACTCAGGCTTGACTGGCTCACCCAACATAATCCGTTGATTGACTGGGTCGATAGCAGTGTAACTTTCTGAGACCGTATAGTTATCCTTCCAGTTCCCGTTTCCGTTTCCACCGAGGCACCCGTTCCGGTATCTGACATTACTATGTCCGATACAGTTTCCGCAAAGACAAAGGTTGAAATACCTTCTATTCCAGAACCTCTTCCTGATATCCCATTTGTTCTGAAACCACTGACCGCTATAAATTGTTGTTTGTGTTGTTATAAAACACCAACCAGAGGGAACTGGACCAGACTTTAGGTCAGAATATCCCCCTGTGTTCATTTAGGGAAGGTATAACCAGAGACTAGTAAGCACACTTGGTTAAGAGAGAGTAGAGGAGGATGAGGATGAATATGAAAGGTGACTGAGGGTGGACAGTTAAGGACTGAAAAAGCGAACTCAGAGGGGTTAAGGAAGAGGATGAGGAAGAATAAGAGGGAGTCCTCAGCAAGACTATAGTAATTGACAGTGGGGATAGATTGACAGTTAAAGGCAGAAAAAGCGAACTTGAGGAAGGAATTCACTGGAGGGAAGTAAGAATGGATTGAACTGAACTACCTATCCTGGTACAAAAGAGCAGTATTTATACCCTAAGGATGAGGCTATGTAAAACAATAAAAAAGAAAAAAGTACGCTGATATGATAGAAATGCATAAGATGAGTATTACAAAAAGACAGATAGCGCTGATATGATTTAAAGCTGCATAAGCATGGTTTTTGCAATTTTTATCTATTATTTCAGCATAAATATTAATTAATGCACCAATAACTGGTTAATACAACTGATAATAAACAAGGGAATCAGAGTTGTTTACCCTAAAACTGCTGATTAGACCTATTACTGTGTGACTTAAATGCATATAGTCAATAAATGTGGTCAATAGACTATCATGAGTCAACACTACAAAGGCGCATGCCTGGATCCCGAGAAAACAATAAATGCCCATGAATACCCATATAGACGCAGCACAGGAAAAGTTAAATAAACACACTGCGTTAGAATAATCCTCATGCGGTCTGATTTTGCAGCAACAGAATATTGATTAATAAAGATCCACCGGAACTTCCTAAACTAGCATAAAGAGGAAGCAGAAGGAACCAAGTACTGAGTGGAACCATGTGATTGTGTGGCAATCATGATGATTAAGGATAGGGAGAGTGCTGAACAATCAGTAAAGATAGTTTCCAGGCACAATAGACTGAGTTCCCACCAAGAGGGGTGGAAATACCTAAGATAGGAACATGAGGGGAAGACTTGTGGGTCCATAGCCACAACAACAATGACAAAGCCTTGTACATAATGGGAGATGTAGTTGATGCGTCCATAAAGGGGCCGTTCTTGAAATGATGGACCAAAGATACGATCAAACGGGAGCCAATGACCGATGCGAATAGTAGATTGATCGCTTTGCTGGATCACTAGCCAAGGAACAAATGGATGGTATATGCTTAGGAGCATGTCAATAGTGAAAACGATGGAGAGCATAGTTTGAGACATTGAGAGTATGATGAGCGATGGGGATGTTATCGTTGAACGAATGATTTTGTTGACCAGGAACACGATTCAGGGCTGCTTCCAAAATAGGTAAGTGAATTTGAAGTCCGCTTATTTTCATGATGGCGACTTTTAAGCTTTCTTCTCATGCTACCAATCAGTATTGGTGCGCGATACCGCTCCTAAAATTGCCTTAGTGTCTGCTGCAGCTTTCATGAGGTCTATTCGTTCCGAAGGAGCCCAATGCTTTTCCATCTCCATTCATGATCCGGTCAACGCTGCCAGCCATTCTGCGGCAGCCTCCTCCACATCTTCCAATTCCAACTTGGAGGGTGTTCTGGAAATATACCACAAATTTTCGGACATCTTTTCCAAAGGCAAGGCTAACACTCTAGCGGACCATCGAGAGTATGACCTAAAAATCGAAATCGATGAGTCTGCTAAGCCCCCTTTGGGTCTGATTTATCCCCTTTCCGAATCCGAGTTAGGAACGCTCCGAGAGTTCATCGACGAGCACCTAAACATGGGTTTCATCCGCCCCTCTAAGTCTCCTTTCGGAGCACCTGTTCTGTTTATCAAGAAGAAGGACGGGTCACTCCGGCTTTGCGTCGACTTCCGAAAACTCAATGCCATCACTCGGAAAGACAAGTATCCCTTACCCCTTGTTTCCGACTTACTTGATGCTCCGCGCAAATCCGGAATATTCACTAAAATCGATTTAAAGCATGCCTACCATCTCGTCTGGATTGCTGCTGGAGACGAATGGAAGACTGCTTTTCGTACCCGCTATGGCTCTTTCGAATGGCTGGTCATGCCGTTTGGACTTACCAATGCCCCTGGTGGTTTTCAACGCTTCCTTAACACTATTTTTGCTGACCTTTTAGATGTGTTCGTAATCATCTATCTGGACGACATCCTCATTTTCTCCATCAACGAAAAAGATCACATCAAACATGTCTCGGAAGTCCTCCAACAGCTCCAAGATAATAATCTCTTCGCTAATAGTAAGAAATGTGTTTTCCAATCCGATTCCATCGAGTACCTGGGTCACATGATCGGTCCTGATGGCCTTTCTATGGATCCAGCGAAAGTCCAAGTCATTCAAGACTGGCCGGAACCTCGGAAAGTCAAAGATGTCCAATCCTTCCTTGGTTTTGCTAATTTTTACAGACGTTTCATCCACAACTATTCCGATATTGTGGTTCCGTTGACCCGTCTCACCCGGAAAAATATTCTGTGGGTTTTTGATGACAGTTGTTGCCTTGCTTTCAAGACTCTCAAGGAGGCTTTTATTTCCGCTCCGGTGTTAACACACTGGAAGCCAAACTGTCCTATCATTGTGGAAACTGATGCTTCAGACTACGCTTTAGCAGCTATCCTTTCCATCCGTGATTCCGATGGAGAAATCCATCCTGTCGCGTATCGTTCTCGTACCTTTTCCGGTGCGGAATTGAATTACAATGTTCACGACAAGGAGGAGTTGCTCGCCATTTTTGAAGCTTTTAAAGCTTGGCATCACTACCTTGAAGGTGCTAGTTTCCCGGTTGATGTGGTTACTGACCATAAGAATCTAGAGTATTTCTCAACCACCAAAATCTTATCCCGGCATCAAGCCCGGTGGTCCGAGTACCTTTCCGCATTCAACATGGTTATCAGATTTTGCCCAGGCCGTCTCGGAACAAAACCGGATGCGCTGACTCGTCGTCCTGACCTCTATCTAAAGGAAGGAGGGAAAGATTATGGTGAAGTCAATCCACACAATTTTAAACCTATCTTTTCTTCTGAACAACTTTCCACTTCACTCCAAGCTACTTCATTACTTCCTACAGTACTCCATTATTTTCACTATTGACATGCTCCTAAGCATATACCATCCATTCGTTCCTTGGCTAGTGATCCAGCAAAGCAATCAATCTACTATTCACATCGGTCATTGGCTCCCGTTTGATCGTATCTTTGGTCCATCATTTCAAGAACGGCCCCTTTATGGACGCATCAACTACATCTCCCATTATGTACAAGGCTTTGTCATTGTTGTTGTGGCTATGGACCCACAAGTCTTCCCCTCAGCCATCTATCTTGCCATCCCTCGCTCCTGGATCTCACTCAGTCCCCTATCCTCACTCATCTACCTCTTATCTTATCATTCACTGCCAAAACCATCCTTCACGCGGTACCTGAAGCCTTCCCACCCTCTTTATGACAATTTAGGAAGTCCAGGAGGATCATGACTAAGCAAGAATTGCAGATGAATCAGCAGCAGAGGATTATTCTCGCAGTGTGTCAAGTGTTATCAAGGCTGCGCGACATGGGACCATGGGCAAGTAGTGTTTTCTCGGGAACAAGGCTGTGCCTTTCAAGTGTTGACTCAGGACCTTTCACATTTTTGACATGACCACACGCCTATGGAGTCGATATATTTTTGCTATTGGACTATGTACACTGCCTTCTCTTCTTTTCTCTCGCACTTTGACACTTTGCAGATTCTTTTACTGTTCCTTTTTCTTTTCTATTGTTCTTTTCTTCTCGCAGCTGTCCTCTCTTTATCTTTCTTCCTTTGACAGCGCGTACTTTGTTTCTTTTATTGTTTTACATAGCCTCATCCTTAGGGTATAAATACTGCTCTTTTGTACCAGGATAGGTAGTTCAGTTCAATCCATTCTTACTTCCCTCCAGTGAATTCCTTCCTCAAGTTCGCTTTTTCTGCCTTTAACTGTCAATCTATCCCCACTGTCAATTACTATAGTCTTGCTGAGGACTCCCTCTTATTCTTCCTCATCCTCTTCCTTAACCCCTCTGAGTTCGCTTTTTCAGTCCTTAACTGTCCACCCTCAGTCACCTTTCATATTCATCCTCATCCTCCTCTACTCTCTCTTAACCAAGTGTGCTTACTAGTCTCTGGTTATACCTTCCCTAAATGAACACAGGGGGATATTCTGACCTAAAGTCTGGTCCAGTTCCCTCTGGTTGGTGTTTTATAACAACACAAACAACAATTTATACCGTCTTCCATGTTTCCATGCTAGAGCCCTCTGTTCCGAACACTATTCCGGAACGCACTCAACCTCCGCCTCCTCCAGTCGTCATTGACGGAGAACAGGAATTCGAGGTCTCCCAAATTTTGGACTCTAAATTGGACAACAGGCGGTGTGTATGCAAACTTCTGTACCTAGTCAAGTGGTCTGGCTATGAAGGTACCGATGAAGAAACTTCCTGGTTACCAGCTAATGAACTAGGACACGTGTCTGAACTTGTTGCTGATTTCCACCAGAGTTATCCAGCTAAACCCGGACCTCTTCCGCTCTCTTGATTCCTTTTCCGTCTCTTTCCCTGTTTTTTCCGTTCCTTTCCATATCTTTTCCGTTCTATTCCTTTCCGTTATCTTACTCTTCTGTTTCACAAAACAAAGTCAAGAAAACATAAACAAAACAAAAAAATAACAAGAAAAAATATATACAATTCTATCTCTACTCTTTTGTTTTTTTACTTCTTCTATCCTCTCTTCCTCCACTCCTTCTGCCCTCTCCGTCTCCGCTTCCAGTCCTCCTTCCACCTCCGACTCGTCCCCGTCATCCCACTCCTCTTCTTCCGTCTCCTCTTGGATCTCCGTTTCCACCCCCTTCTCCGCTTTTGTCGCATCCCTCCATTTTATTTCCTCTTCTCTCCTTGCTTCATCCCGTCTATCCTTCTCTATTTCCTGTTTCTCCCTCTCTATCTCCCGCCTCATCCGTACTTCCATCGCATACTTGATCCCCTCCTGCGTCTCCACCATCTTCCTCAACAACCCTCCGATCATCTCCAACCCCTCTAACAGCAACTCCATCCCGTCTACCTCTGGCTCTATCTCCTTCGCTTTTCCCTTGTCCTTTTTTCTGCTCCACTCCTCCGTCCGTTCCTTCATCTTCCGTTTCCCTCCAACCAAGCTGCACGCGATCTTCCGTTGGTAGCAGCGCCAGCACCCTGGCCCGCTGCTCTTTTTGTAGCACACCTCGTGTGCATCGTCACACTGGCTGCACACCGGGTTTTTCTTTGTTTTGGTCTGATAGACCTCCTATGTTTTTTTTTGTTAGTCCTGTTCCATTCGTATTTTTTAAACACTTACTTTCTCATTCGTTTTCCTTTTCTTCGGGGCACTTGGCCCCGGCTCCATTGCATTTATTTCCTCTTCTTCTTCTTCATCGTTGTCGTCGTCAACCGCAATCGCTTCCACTTTCCTCTTCCTCTGCTCCTCCTGCTGCCTCCGTTGCAACTCCTCTCTTTTTCTCTGTTCCACCTCTTCCCTCCGTTTCTCTGCCTCTACCCTCTGTCTCTCTGCTTCCACCCTCCGTCTCTCCTCCTCCTCCTCTAGCCTCCGCACTTCCTCAATCTCCGCTTCTTCCCACCTCTCCTCCTCCCACTCTTTCCGCCGACGCTCTCGTGCTTCCTCAAGCCTTGCTCATTGGGAAGCAGGAGGGCGGGAGGGGCCGGCATTGTTATTGGTGTTCATGGTGTTTTGTATTAGAGGATGGGGTTTTGGTGAAAGGTAACCGAAGTGAAGAATCATCCCCAGTCGCCGACAGTCTTTATACCACAGAAACCTCGGACCATCACGTGGCCTCAAGGGTCTCGGCCTTGACAGGGAGGTACTGTTACATTCCGTCTTATGTTACTCTGGTCCAGCTCCATCGGAGCTGTCTCCGGTAGTCCGTACTCCGTACAGTGCCTTCCCTTATATCCCAAACTACTCTTCCTATGTTCAACTCCGAGACTTCTCCGTGTCATTCTGGTTTTTCCATCTATACTCCAAACCCGTTATCACTTCTTCGCCACTACCACTATTCTTTGTCATCATCCTTCCCATCATCAGTCAGCATACCTGCCATGGATTATTCACCCAAGAATGCAGGACCTTTCCGGGAGCAGAACGCAGCACTTATATTTATCTTTTATATTTTGGTTGCTATTCCTTTATTTATTTAAGTACTCGAAACTTGTATGTTTTCCCTCAGTTCAAATATCAACTTAGTTTCCTCCTCTTGTTTTTCCTCTAAGTCACTGAGGTCTTCCGACTTGTTACTTTCTTCTTCCGTTCCAAAATCAGGACACCTTAGAAGCTGGGCGGCACAGCACATACGCTGAGGCCAACGTCCTTTCCGGGTTACTGTTCCGGTTCCGGTTCCGTCTGTTCCGGAGTAACTCCGATGTGACTCCCCTTGTTTTAAACTTAACAGATCTGTTGTTCCCTCTGTCCCTACCCCGTGCTCTTTCTATCAAACCCCATAAGACGTACTGGATTGCAGATGAAGACAATGCTCCAGATTCCCCTTCTTTCATGAATGCCACTGGTCTCTTGTCAGATGCCTCAGCACCCAACCCAGACCCTCTTGACTCACCCACTTCCACTTCACCAGGAGTCACCTGGGGCGAAGGATTCACTGACAACTTTGACGACAATCTTTATAATGAAGACTGGTATAGTTCCAAAGACAAATGGGATGCGGCAGTCAAGGATTTTTCTCCTGCTCCCTTAGAAGATGTCACACCTTGGTGCTATGGGCAAGATGGTCAGGATCCAGAAAACTTGGATGGAGATGATGATACTGGCAAAGAGCAGATAAATACTGGTACTGTCTAAATGTTTTGATCAAATCTGTAAAGTAGTGATTCTATTTTTCTTTATCTACAGACTCTATGCTTCTTCCTTTTTATGCAGTACTTTACCCTTCCCCATACATTCCAAGCAGGTCCAACCAATCCAACCAAATTCCAACCAACTTCTGACCTCATCTAGGGTTAGGTTAAGGTTTGGTTAGAGTCTATTTAGGGTTAGGATTAAGGTTTATTTAAGAGGTTAGCACAGTATTTTAATCCTAGGTGGTTATAATGAATTTGATGTAAAATTGGTCGGAATATGGTCAGATTCTGCTCAGATTCTGCTTGGAATTTGCTTGGACCTGCTTGGACCTGCTTGGAATGTGTGGGGGAGAGTAAAGACCTCTTCTTATGACTGGCAAGTCGTTAAACTGCATTCTTTTCTTCCTTCCACTCTTCTATTTCATCTTTCTCATCACAGTTGTTCTGACCAGCAAGTTGTAAAATACCTCCTCCCTTTATTTATTCACTTATGAATTGCTTTCTCCTCCTATGCCAACCTCTATTATCTTCAATTTCTCCTCTTCCTCTACTTCTTCTCCTTCTCTATGGTCTCCCTGCCTGCTCCTCTACCAACCTCCCCTGTCTTTTCCTTTGGATCACTGGAATTGATTGTAACACCACCTGATGTTGTTAACACTACCGAATATAACACTGTTGAACCTGTTTCTCCCTATGATGATATCTCAGAGCCAATCAATGGACCACAACAAGTTTCAGAGCCAATCAATGGATCACAACCAGTCTTAACTGCCTACAAACATGTAGATCAGAAAATCAGGCCAGTCCCTGGGGTATTTCCAGAAAATATCAAGGTGCACCAGAAGATTCCAGAAGACCCTCTCCTATCACTGCCATTGCTATCAGTTAATCCTCTAGACTTTGTGCCGACCACAAAGCTTACAGTTGAATGAATGAAAATCCATGATGATGGATTCCTATGGCCAAAGAGCAGAATTATCCTTGTGCTTTTGGAGGTTCTCATTGGACTTCTCAAGCTCAGACTGCAGTCTACCACATTCTATCTCTTTATGAGAAAGCAGCTGCTCCAGCACTTCAATTTGTGAGTTTGCAGCCTATAAACTACTCAAGAGATCATTTGTTGCAGTCTCTGAAGCCAAGATAGCCCACTTTTCAGCCAGAGCTTCTTGTTCTTTTGCATGAGCAGCAGCTATCTGCTGCTTTTGTGATGTTGTAGGCATGAAAGAATAATGGGAGAATCCCTGCCAGGATATATGAAAACACAGGTTAGTTGATTTGCCTAGGATTCATACCTAGAGAAGTTCACTTTTTATCTCCACTTTGGTCCTAAATGCAAGGCCTATATATTATATTGAGTTCAAGTACAATTCAGAGGCAGTTCCTCACTTACAGTATAGATTTGGATGCAATTTGGATGCTTTTTGAGCAAAAAAGAAAGAAGAGGGAGTAAAATAGAGGTAAAGAGAAGAAAGGCTCTCTACAAGTGAGCCAGCAATGTTTCTGCATGCATGAGGCTGCCATGTGCACCTCACAAGGTGCGCACAGCCTATTTTGGAATGTGATCAGTGGCTGTGCAGCTCCTGTGGGCCCACTCAGCACTGCTAAGGCTCTAACTTTACAACAGATGGGATTTGAGACTAGGTTTGCAAAGACGAAATAATCTATTTTTATGTGGCTTTACTTCTACAAGTTAAAATTTTAATTCCTGTCCTCTAACCATGTTAAGGTGCCTATTCTAGGAGGTTATCTTTACACTGGGGCCACTAATTAAAAATATGGACTTGTAGATCAATTGGAATTTAAATTATAATCAAAATACATCTGCTAATCATGTTCATAGCTGTTGTAGTTGAAGAGCTGTAGTCCAATCTCTCTGGAGGCTCACATTTGGCAGGCAATTGAGACTCCTTTTGTATTTTTGGGTTAAATAACACATTTATCCAGTAATTAATATCCAAGGGATATCAAACCACTTCTTATTCATAAATACAACACAATATTTTATACTTAGTGTGACTATTTGTCACATGTACGGGAGATTGTGCACCACCACTTACAGGTCAACAACAGAGCACTGTAACCAACTAGGCTAGATGACCTTGTTAAAATATGTAATATGTTGAGTTTAAAGATATTTGTATCTTTACACAAGTTCAATGAGCGACCATCAAGGGCCTCTGGTACACAAATCCATCACCATCACATGCTCACTAAAGCCGTGACATCCAAACGAGTAACAGTGTATGACCACCAGAAGGCTGACACTTCTATGATCGCAACATGTTTAACACTGATGCTCTGAGGACAAAAAGTCTAGCTATAACGTCCCAAGGAGAGACACAGCATACGGGATAAAAGGAGCAAACCCAAGCTCGATACCCATCCCTTGCTCACTGTCTCTCCCAGGTATGAGTCTTATGTTTCATGTCACTTGTGTCAGTCCCTAGCTCACTATGTCTTCCAGGGTGGCCGATAGTACCAGAGCCGTATTTCAGTCACTACCTTTTTACTATTGTGTTCAAGGCACACTCAAATCATGACATATGGCTCCAACCCAAGACCCGAATCATTGTTCACTGCTGATCAAGTTGTGATTGATTCAATACTTCAGGATCCGGACATGCTGTCTCTCCTTCAATGATTGACCAGTCCAGACCTGACGACACAGGAGAACATTATGTCCATTCCACCTCCTCAATGAGACCATCGGACTCTCCTTCAGAGGATGAACGCCTCAAACTCCTCACTGATCTTGAATCCTCAGTCAAATCATTTAGGAAAGGATCTTCCACCAAAACAGAAGTGATCTCCTCCATCCTTTGAATCCTTGGAGAGAACACTCATGTCGTGGGTTCTCAATCCCAAAAGGAGTTGACTTTCGACTCCTACCTCGCCAAAATCACTTCATTCCAACAACCATCAATTCCCTTCACTACATCCGACTCACTCCAAACCCAACCTTCTCAGCTGGATCTCATCCTCAACAAGAGTGAGAAAAGACCCTCTCAACACCAGGAAGACGATGACTCAGGAGACAAAGATGACAAATGGCTCAAACAACAGAAACTCATCAAATCTGACATGCCCTGGTTCAATCCAAACAAAGAATCAGCAGCAGATATTATTCACCCCAGTAGCCAAGAAACCTGTCGGTTACTATGAATCTACCACGGAGACATTGCTAAAGCCAAATTCTATGCTAAAATCACACCAAGCTCACCCACTGGGATCCCCTCTTCTCAATGGGAACACATTTTCAGAGGCAACTCCATTGACCTCAACCAAATCCTCACCTCTCTCCACCATACTGTCGTTGATGAGAAAGGGTCACTTGGGAGACGCAGAGGTATCTTTCGGTTTCACAGAAGCCAAGAAACATGTCAAGACCGCCTGGAGATGGGCTTCCAAAGCAATATCTTTCATGTTCCCCCACCGATAAGACGAGCTTCTTGACTATTCAGACTACATCGAAGAAGAATTCGCGGCAAAAATCCCTTCATCCCATCATCGAATCATCCTATATGATATCGCCCTCAGGAATGAAGTTGGTGTGGGTCAGCACATCCTCCTCACAGAAACTCATCACTTCTCCTGATTATATTCTGCCATCGTCATGCCAGACGGCATTGAATCCCATTCGTCCTTTTCCTTCACCCAAAAAACAGTCAACTTGCCTACTCACAAAAAACCAGAAATTTGCAATAAATTCAACTCCAGAACCTGCAAGTTCTCCAAATCAGACTGTAGATACCGACACCTCTGCAAAAACTGCAAAAAACCAGGACATGCCAGTAAAGATTGTCCGTGAAGGGGCAGAAGAAATTTATGGAGTTCAGCCAAAATACTTAAGACACAATCTTTGGTGTACTTTACAGTCCCCCACGTTGTCCAGCCAGAGTCTAGCAGACTGCCAAAAGTCTGGCGGAAGTCCGGTGGACTCCACTAAAATTCCGGTAAAAGTCTGGTGAGAGTCCGGTCAGAGTCCGGTCAGAGTCTGGTCAGAGTCTGGTGAAAGTAGAAAAATGCCTGGACTGTATGTCTGGTCACAGTCCGCTGGACTTTTGATAGAATTGAGGGTTATATTTAGATTTAGAGGTTAGGCTTAGGGTTATATTTAGATTTAGGGCTTAGGATTAATATTTAGGGAGGGGGATATTTTCTGTCCACGCGGTAGCGCGTTCTTAGGTTAGGAGGGGATACAGGCATGTTTTGTACTTCCACTGGACTTCCACCGGACTCTGACCGGACTCTGACCGGACTTTTCTGGAGTCCGGCGGAATTCCAGCCGGACAATGTGGGGGAGTGTAAAGTCCTCAATCTTTGGGACCAGTCCTCTGTTTTTTCTCCTATCACTGCAGAGTGGTCCTTGTACACTCCTCCTCTTCCTCGTCCTCTGCTTTCAGAACTTTCGAACCCTGTTGTTCAAAAAACTATTGCTGACAACCTTAATTTATTCAAAATAGTGACCCCTATCAAAGTAGATGTGTTTGAGTCTCTACTATCCAACCACCCCAATCAACCATTTGTCCAATCAGTGTGTACGGGGCTGCGTGAGGGTTTCTGGCCGTGGGCCGACACCCTTCATGACGGCTACCCATACACTCATGATGAATCTTGACCGCTTCCTCTTGACCCCTATGAAAGCAGCTTTCATTGTCAACCAAGGTGAGATCGAATTCCAAAAGGACCGGTTCTCACCCCCTTTCAGCCCCAACTTACTTCCTGGCATGTATTCCATGCCACTATACGCCATCAACAAACCCAACTCTACCGACCTACGACTTGTCACAGATCACAGTGCCGGCCCCTTCTCACTTAACAGTATGATCAATTGTTCCCAAGTTATGGGTTTTCCTTTGGACAACCTCTGCCAGTTGGGTGAAATTCTCCTCGATGTCAGAAAGTCGATCAGAAATGTTCCCATCACCATGTGGAAATCCGACATCGCAGAAGCCTACCGACTCTTACCTGTCCATCCGTTTTGGCAGATCAAGCAGATCAACACGATAGGTGGAGTTCACTGTGTCGACCACAACCTCGCCTTTGGCAGTAGCGGTTCACCAGGCATCTTTATCTCATTCAACAGTCTTGTTGCTTGGATTGCAAAGTATGTTAAACTTTTCGATTATCTTGCTAACTATGTAGACGACTCCTCCAGCTGTGATGTTGAAGGAGATACTTTATTTTACGCACCTTACAACCGGTACTTGCCCTCACATCAGAAACAACTACTCGACCTATGGGACAAGTTAGGAATTCCTCACAAACCTCATAAACAACTTTCCGGCAGTCCTCTTACTATCATCGGGATCGACGTCGATCCTAACTCTATGACTTTATCCCTTCCTCCCTCGTCAAAAGCCCGTCTCCTTAACAAACTCTCTTTTTGGGCGTCAAAACCCCCAAAGACGTCATCTGGCAGCTTCAAGCTTAAGCATTGGGAAAGGATGGCGGGATGGTTTAACTGGGCCCTAAATGTGTACCCGCATCTTTGACCAGCACTAAACAATGTCTACTCAAAGATGTCAGGGAAACACAACAGGGACCAATGCATCTATATCAATAATGCTGTTTGAGATGACTTCATGTGGGCTCTCCACCACATCGAGAAATCGGACGGCGTACATCTATTAAAATCCATGCTGTGGACCCCTTCCAAAGCTAATTTTGTTATATACTGTGACGCGTGTCCAGAAGGCCTCAGCTTTTGGTACCCTGATAATAAATCCAGTTTTTATGTGCCTACACCCATCAATGTTCCTACAGAATTCATTTTTTACTTTGAAGCACTCTGTGTCTTGTCTGCCCTTGACCACATCCAAACGTGCGCACACAGAGGATCACAAATTGTGATCTATTCAGACAATTCCAACACCGTCAATATCTTTCAATCATACCAGGCCCTCCCAGCATATAACCATTTGCTTAAACAAGCTGTAGACATCATCATTCTCAATGACTACAACCTCTGCATCCTCCACATTCCTGGTTCTGATAACGTAGTCACGGACGCTCTCTCTCATGTTAAGTTTTCCGTTGCTCTTCACCATGAACCACTTTTAAAGTTATTCACTTTCAACCCCCCCAGCATGGTGGGGCTGCAAAAATGATCCCCACATCCCTACCATCTAGACAACCTCTCCATGAGGCTTGGTCTAGAGACTGGCTGATCCGAGAATGCGCGCTTGCTATCGGTCAAGCAATTGACACCACAACTTTAAAAATCTTACAATTCTGCTCTAAACTCCTACCTCTCCTTCATTTGGCTTCACAATTTCCCCATCGATCCCTCTCCTGAAACGTTATCATTTTTTACAGTCTACATGTCCCATCATATCAATCCACGCTTGGTCGCATCATACCTTTCAGGAATTTCTCAACAACTCGAACCTTACTTCCCTTCCATTTGAGAAGCCCGCTGTTCACCCCTTGTCGAGCGGACCCTTAAAGGATGTATGTGCCTCAAGGGAGTATCCACCACAAATGTGCGCTAACAATCCCTGATCTTGATTGTGTGATCTCTGCTCTTCAATCTTCATCTCACCACGACAACTCCCTTTTCCTCTCCATCCTCCTTACGGGCTTCTTTGCCCTCCTTCGGTTAGGTGAAATGGTTTTCCTGAATGACAAAGCCCTCCAAAACTGGCACAAGATTTCCAAGTGATCCTCCATTATCATCACCACTAACCACTACAAATTCCAACTCCCCTCACACAAGGTGGACCGTTTTTTTGAAGGGAACCATATACTTATCAGGAGCAAGCAATTCCCATCCATCAACCCCCTTTTCTTCTTTCAGCGCTACCTTGACAGCCAGGATTCTCTCTTCCCACTCGCCTCCCCCTTATGGCTCACATCCGCTGGGACTATTCCAAACCGCCGGTTTTTCATGACTCGCATCAAATCTTTTTTCAATGACAACATCGGAGGCCACTCCATGTGAGCAGGCAGCGCCACCTCCCTCGCAGAGCATGGTGTTCCCCCCTCAATCATTCAACCCATGGGTCGTTGGTCATCCGACACTTTCCTGATTTATATCAGAAAGAACCCTGTCCTCGTTCAAGCCTTACTGTACTCAAAAAAACCCTCTTAATCAGGTGGGACCGGACATCTATGTATTTGTATTCACTTCTTTCTCTTTTTCTTCATTATTTTCACTATTTCTTGTCCTCTTGACTTTATCTCTCTTTCTCTCCTCCCATCATTTCACTCATCCTCACTTAAAACAAAAAAAAAAAAAATCCTTTCATAGCTGTACCTAGTAGAGAGATATAGTTTTTATTGACTGGTTGGCTAGCCAGAGAGCTGCCAACTGGTTCTGACCCGCTACTCCACTTGTGTCTCCCACGCCCAGTCATCATTGGTTGAGTTTAAAGATATTTGTATCTTTACATAAGTTCAATGAGCAACCATCAAGGGCCTCTTGGTACACAAATCCATCACCATCACATGCTCACTAAATCCATGACATCCGAATGAGTAACAGTGTATGACCACCAGAAGGCTGACACTTCTATGATCGCAACGTGTTTAACACTGACGCTCTGAGGACAAAAAGTCTAGCTATGACATCCCAAGGAGAGACACAGCATATGGGATAAAAGGAGCAAACCCAAGCTCGATACCCATCCCTTGCTCACTGTCTCTCCCAGGTATGAGTCTTATGTTTCATGTCACTCGTGTCAGTCCCTAGCTCACTATATCTTCCAGGGTGGCCAATAGTACCAGAGCCATATTTCAGTCACCCACCCCTCCCACTACCTATTATCTTTTTATTTACATCTGCTGTACCTAGTAGAGAGATATAATTTTTATTGACCAGTTGGCTAGCCAGAGAGCTGCTGACTGGTTCTGACCCACTACTCCACTTGTGTCTCCCATGCCCAGTCGTCATTGGAGTTATATTTAATGTATAGTCCAAATTTTTTTTTAAATATATAATAAAATTTAAAATCTATTTTTGGCATCTCGGCATTGTGTTCACACACATTCATCACACATTGAAATGAATACTCAGGGGTGATAGAGAAAATAGGACTTTTGGAGATATAAAATCTCTACTCAATCCTGAACTTTACACTCCCCCACGTCTTCCTCCAGGAATCCACATGGACTGCCGGGATTCCTCCAGGAATCCAGGAGGAATCCAGGAATTCCTGGTTAATGAGAATATTCCTGGAGGATTCCTGGTAAATTCCTAGTAAATTCCTGGGATTCCTGGTTAATTCCTGGTTAATTCCTGGTGGATTCCAGATGAATTCCAGGTGAATTCCCATGACTATTATTTCTACACCATCATTTCAATCAAATTTTCTTAGTTTTTTTTGTCATACACATATTAATTTCTTTAATTTAATACTAACAACTAACAACTCTACCCCTTAGTGAGGGGTAGCTATTATCATTTATAATTACTTATACATTGTTTAATCCTGAACTTTACACTCCCCCATATCTTCCTGCAGGAATCCAGGAATTCCTGATAAATGAGATTATTCCTGGTGGATTCCTAGTAAATTCTTGGTGGATTCCTAGTATTCCTGTACTACCATTAAATATTATTTAAAGGTAAAATAGCAATACATAAGTTAATTGTGATCCATACATATATAGGTTAACATCTATTAAAGGTGGCAATGCCTTACTGCCATTTGAATGTTGAACTTTGTTCAAGCTGTGAGGTGTGACACATCTCAACAGCACTTTCTTTACAATCACAACTGTCACCAACCAGGAATCCACCAGGAATCACCAGGAACACTAGGAATCCAGCCAGAATTTACTAGAAATCCACCAGGAATAATCTCATTTGTCAGGAATTCCTGGATTCCTCCTGGATTCCTCCAGGATTCTGATGTGTCACATGTGGTCACATGTGGTCACATGATCAAACCTCGCAGCCTGAACAAAATTCAAAACTCAAATGGCAGCAAGGCATTGCCACCTTTAATATATGTTAACCTATATATGTATGAATTACAACTAACTTATGTATTTATATTATACCTTTAAATATTAATAATAAATACCATTTAATGGTAGTACCAGGAATTCCAAGGATTCCTGGTGGATTCCTGGTAGATTAGTTCCTAGGAATTCCCGGATTCCTAGTGGATTCCTGGCACTCAAGGAAATTTATACCCGGATTAGGAAGAGCAAGGAATTGTCAATTTCAGGGGAAATCAGAGGAAATTGGCTGGTAGCAAATTCCTCCTGGAATCCTGGTATTCCTACCAGGAATGGCAGGAATCCTCCAGGAAGACGTGGGGGAGTGTAAAGACCTCCAGGGGTGGGTGTGAAGAAAAAATGCTTGAGGCAACGAGCCTATCGAGCAATGTGAGAATCAATGTAGAATGAGAACATGAGGAAAATTGAAGGGAAACATGTATGGTATATATAATAGTAGAGACAATGAAAAAGCCACAGTACATGAAGAATCAAAGCAACCAGAGGGGCCTTGAGGCCCAAGTCAAAGCGGTTGATGGCCACTTAATAAGGTGACAAAAAAGGGAGGTGAGAAATTTGATGCTTCGCATAGACCTCGGCCAATTTGTTTGACCGCTTCTTCTATGCTTGGCTCTGGAATGATGATGTACGATTGGTTGTCGGAGATATTTGACTGGTTGCTAAAGGTGTCAGAATGATGTTATTGAATGTAAGAATTGCGCATGAGTTCGCGTTAATTGGGATCAAAAAATTCTATATTTTTTATCACCAAAGCTCTCTCGCATGAACTTCCTCACAAAAGTGAGAAAGGCCAAGCTCAAGCCAAAACAGGAGCGAAAGGGAGAACCGGAGGGTCGGGAACTGGAGCAGGAGCAACAGCCAAGTGGAGATGGGAGGAGAGATGGAGAATGTGAATGTCCGGGACATCAATATACAGCTTGTAAGTGTCACTATGCCAACGTCCGAGCAGCTGAATCTCGTAGTCTGAATAGCCAACAGTGGCAGAAGATGCTGCGCCCCGTCGAAAACTATGACCTGAGTACAGGGCCTGATCAAGACCAACAGCCGCCAACTGATGTTTGAGGAGTGAAATGAATGAATTCCGAGAGAGAGGAGAACCAGTTCCATCCACAAATAGAGGAGAGCCGGCAGTGGGCTGAGGATCACTGAGAAACAAGTGTTGTAAGGCAAGAACCGTGCATGTCAGCTCCCCACCGCTTGGTGCTTTAGCTACCAGGATTGAGACACCCTTTCAAAATGGGTCCGTTTTCGAGCAGGGTAAGGTGAGACGGATGTGTGTGGGTTCCTCAATACTGGGGGAGAACTCGACTGAAGAGCGAGTGAGGTGGATTGTTGGGTCAAAACGCTGTCCATTGGCAACTGTAAATTCACCGCAATGTAGGAATCCTGCCCAAGCGAGCTTGATGGCTGCATTGAAATTAAGGTTGTCCTTGAGGCTGAGATCCCCGGACCTTGAAGCAAGTTTTTGGAGGACAATGATCGTGATGGGTAATTTGGGAGTACGAACTTTCTCCCCATAGAAATGTTTAATACCTCTGATGAGGCGCTGAACTGTGGGGGACTCGCAAGCCTCGAAAGGTAGTCCGGCGTCAACGTGCAAGGAACAAACGCTTGAGAGGTAGGACTTAATCGTCTTGGGCATGAGGGCACGATCGCCAAGTGATGTGACCCATTCCAGGATCCCATAGCTTGTGGCTGGGAGATACTGACCTGGCTCATGGAGGAGGGAAGGGCGGACTCTAACAAAATTGATATATGACCGCTGACCTGACGAGTAGGATTTCCGAGTGCTGGATGCCAACCCATGCCAGAGGTAGAAGGCAGCATGTCAAGAGAAGTGAGAATGCGCTTCAAACCAGTAAGCTGGGATTTTGTTGCTGAGGACTTCAGGCACAGGTATGGGGCGGGTTGGAGAAGCTTGCTGAACTGAAAACGAGAAGTGGCATCAGCAAGCACATTCTCTTCGGTCGGAATCCAAACACATGAGTACAAAAATTGAAGGCAGGCAGCCATCATGGAGATCATACAGACGATAGGCATCGAGTGAGTTGAGCGGCATGTACCCAAGGTAAGCCAGGCAACTACCTCTTGATTGTCGCAATAAAAGGTCAAGTGATGACCAGCCCAAGTATCACCCAGCAAAGGATTGCATGAAGAATGGCGAATACTTCCTTAAACTGGATGTCCCTGCCCCAATATCTGCGAGGTACCCGAGAAGAGAACCATTCTGACTGACAGACCCCACCAATGCCTTTCCTACCACTTGCATCTGTGTAGATGACGACTGATGGAAGCGATGGCTTTAGAAGGCGAACTCCATTCCAGGGAATGCAAAAAGTCCGCCACCAATGTATATCAGCTTTAACGCCATTCCGAATATGCAATTTCTGAAAGGGGGAATGGAACTTCATGGAGAAATCAATGATGCAGCGCAGGAATGATCGGGAGCATGGGACAACCTGTGACACAAATTGCAGAAAACCGGCCAACTCCTGGACCTCGCGTTATCGCGCACCAATACTGATTGGTAGCGTGAGAACAAAGCTTAAAAGTTGCCATCATGAAAATAAGCGGACTTTGAATTCACTTACCTATTTTGGAAGCAGCCCTGAATCGTGTTCCTGGTCAACAAAATCATTCATTCAACGATAACATCCTCATCACTCATCATATCCTCAATGTCTTCCACTATGTTGTCTATCATTTACACTATCGACATGCTCCTTAACATCTACCATCTGTTTGTCCCTTGGCTAGTGATACAACAAAGCGATCAATCTACTATTCGCATCGGTCATCGGCTCGCGTTTGATCGTATCTTTGGTCCATCATTTCAAGAACGGCCCGTTTATGGACACATCAGCCACATCTCCCATTATGTCAAAGGCTTTGTCATTGTTGTTGTGGCTATGGACCCACAAGTTTTCACTTCAGCCATCTATCTTGCCATCCCTCACTCCTGGATCTCACTCAGTCCCCTATCCTCACTCATCTACCTCTTATCTTATCATTCACTGCCAAAACCATCATTCACGCGGTATCTGAAGCCTTCCCACCCTCTTTATGACAATTTAGGAAGTCCAGGAGGATCACGACTAAGCAGGAATTGCAGATGAATCAGCAGCAGAGGATTATTCTTGCAGTGTGTCAAGTGTTATCAAGGCTGCGCGACATGGGACCATGGGCAAGTAGTGTTTTCTCAGGAACAAGGCTGCGCCTTTCAAGTGTTGACTCAGGACCTTTCATATTTTGACATGACCACACGCCTATGGAGTCAATATATTTTTGCTATTGGACTATGTACACTGCCTTCTTTTCTTTTCTCTCGCACTTTGACACTTTACAGATTATTTTACTGTTCCTTTTCTTTTCCATTGTTCTTTTCTTCTCACAGCTGTCCTCTCTTCATCATTCTTCCTTTGACAGCATGTACTTCTTTCTTTTTTATTGTTTTACATAGCCTCATCCTTAGGGTATAAATACTGCTCTTTTGTACCAGGATAGGTAGTTCAGTTCAATTCATTCTTACCCCCCACTTTCATCATCTCAGTGGAATTCCAGTGAATTCCTCCCTTAAGTTCGCTTTTCTTGCCCCTTACTGTCAATCTATCCCCTATCCCTCAACCGCTATAGTCTTACTGAAGACTCTCTCTTGCTCATCCTCATCCTCGTCTTATACCTCATTCATCTTCCAAGACCTTCATCCTCCTCCTTCTCTTCTCTATTCTTTCCCCTTACCTCTGTGTGTTAAAAGTCAAGGTTATACCTTCCCTAAACAAACAACAGGGAGTCTCTTGACCTAAGGTCTGGCCCACTGCTCTCTGGTTGGTGTTTATATACAACAACAACAATGATTTATAGCGCAGCACTGCAGAACCACTTGGCAGTCAATTGTAATGTTCCACCAACTTTCTCCTTATTTGCATACCATTCATCATCAGGTGGTGCCAAGAACATGTTCAAGCAGGATTTTCTCACTTTTGTCACATCAATTTGGAAGTCTGCGCACCTCGCTCACATTTTGGGGCATAGCTTCCAGATAGGGGGCGCAGTTGAACTCTTGTTGGCTGGTGTTCCACCCAAAATTGTGGCTGCTATTGGAGGTTGGATGTTCCTTGCCTTTCTCATATATTGGTGTCAGATTGAAGAGATATTGCCTATGAGTACCTCAAAAGCTTACAAGAAGAGCCACATCACCGAACTGGAATCCATTTTTGAACGCTTTTGCACTGATCATAACATTTCATTGAGCCTCATTACTCCTGCCGATGGTTAAAATTTCATACCTGTGTCTCTGTAGCTTAACCACTTTCATGTTTTCTTGACTCTACATTGCTTGTTAAAATAAATGTACCATTGTGTTTGGACTGATGAAACACTCAAATGAGAGATTCTGGACCCAGAGTGAACTTGATTCAGGTTGACAGCTTGGCCTCCTTTGCCTTATTCCAACCTGCCAGTTGGGAGTTTCACTCTGGCTGGTACAGCTGGTTTGAATTTCAGCATTCATCTGCCAAAAAAATTGAGTTGTCCAGATGCTCAGGACTTTCTCAGGCCCTTCAGCTTCAGATTTTGGATTTGAAAGCTGAACACCTTTGCATCACAATATAAATCATTGTTTGTGTTGTTATAAAACACCAACCAGGGAGCAGCGGACCAGTCTTTAGGTCAAGAGTCTCCCTGTTATTTGTTTAGGGAAGGCTTAGCCTTAGACTTGTAACACACAGAGGTAGGGAGAAAGAATAGAGATGAGGAGGATGAGGATGAATGAGAAAGTCTTCAGCAAGACTATAGCTGTTGACAGTAGGGGACAGTGACAGATAAAAGGCTAAAAAAAGCGAAGAGAGTAGAGGATGTGGATGTGGATGGTAGAGACTTCAGCAAGACTATAGCAGTAGAGGGATAGATTGACAGTAAAAGGATAAAAAAGCAAACTTGAGGGAGGAATTCACTGGAATTCCACTGAGATGATGACTGTTGGGGACTAAGAATGAATTGAAGGCAACTACTTATCCTGGTACAAAAGAGCAGTATTTATACCCTAAGGATGAGGCTATGTAGAACAATAAAAAGAAAGAAGTATGTGCTGTCAAAGGAAGAAAGATAAAGAGAGGACAGCTGCGAGAAGAAAAGAACAATGGAAAAGAAGAAGGAACAATAAAAAAACTCTGTAAAGTGTCAAAGTGCAAGAGAAAAGAAAAGAAGGCAGTGTACATAGTCCAATAGCAAAAATATATCAACTCCATAGGCGTGTGGTCATGTCAAAAATGTGAAAGGTCCTGAGTCAACACTTGAAAGGCACAGCCTTGTTCCCGAGAAAACACTACTTGCCCATGGTCCCATGTTGCGCAGCCTTGATAACACTTGACACACTGCAAGAATAATCCTCTGCTGCTGATTCATCTGCAATTCCTGCTTAGTCATGATCCTCCTGGACTTCCTAAGTTGTCATAAAGAGGGTGGGAAGGCTTCATGTACTGTGTGAATGATGGTTTTGGCAGTGAATGATAAGATAAGAGGTAGATAATCGAGGATAGGGGACTGAGTGCGATCCAAGAGCAAGGGGATGGCAAGATAGATGGCTGAAGTGAAAACTTGTGGGTCCATAGCCACAACAACAATGACAAAGCCTCTGACATAATGGGAGATGTAGCTGATGCATCCATAAAGGGGCTGTTCTTGAAATGATGGACCAAAGATATGATCAAATGTGAGCTGATGACCGATGTGAATAGTAGATTGATTGCTTTGTTGTATTGCTAGCCAAGGAACAAATGGATGGTAGATGTTTAGGAGCATGTCAATAGTGTAAATGATGGAGAGCATGATGACAGACATTGAGGATATGATGAGCAATGAGGATGATAATGTTGAACAAATGATTTTATTGACCAGGAACGCAATTCAGGGCCGCTTCCAAAATAGGTAAGTGAATTCAAAGTCCACTTATTTTCATGATGGCAACTTTTAAGCTTTCTTCTCATGCTACCAATCAGTATTGGTGCATGATAATGTGTCCCATTGGTCAGCCAACCAGCTCAGTCCCAAAGTGCTGATTTTCATGCAAATTGCACCACCTGCAAAAGCCCTTCTCACAAACAAGAAAACCTTATTTGGGTTATCTTGTCACCTAGAAATATAGTGCCCATATATTCGCTCCAACTATCAATTTCCCATGATACTTATTGGGGAAACAAATGCAACAGTTATCTTATTCACAATTGTTGCTGCTGCAACTGACAATTTTACTGTCATCACAAATTCCTCAGACACTGCAAACACTTTAATCCAGAAGCAACTCACAGAACACTTTGAAATCTCCAACTTAGGACCTATTAATTGGTTACTAGGAGTCAGTATTACTTAGTATTACCAAAGTTTGGTTCAGTTTGGTTCTTCAACTATTTTTGGAGAACTGAGGACCAAACTGGAAGGTTCCTGGCTGAACTGAACCAGAACTGGAACTGGAACCAAAAGAACCAGTTCTGTCAGTTCTGTTCAGTTTTAGAACTGGTTTGAACCGTCGAACCAATGAAAAAAAACCCCAAATTCATATGTATTTATTCATTATGACAGTACTGGTAGCCTAATAAAGTAAACTACTAAGTGGATCATGTACCCTTTGCACAGAATACAAGTCATTGTAGCAGTATCAGTTGAGGGCTGTGGTTTTATGCCTGGCATTACTTACAAGTCCATTCAAAGTTTGATTAGTCATGATTGATCTGTGTCAATGGTGCCAGGGGTATGGGAATGGTATTGTTGGTGGGTGGAAGTGTTGGAGGAGTTGGAGGTGGAAGATGAGTCGGAGAGCCTGTTAGTGAAGAAGAGGTCTGCATTGGAACTCTTCTTCTGGCCAACCAGTTCATCTGTTGTAGTTTACATTAGAATTAAGTAAGGATTAGCAAACATACTTACAGGGGGGTAGTGCTCATCATCGTGATGTGGTGAGATGGTGGATAAGTTGGGGTGCTGGTATTTTGTGACAATACAAAGGAGAGAGTGGACATAGACAAGAAACTTGAAGAAAATAGAAGGCGGCATTGTCATTTCATTGACATTTGTTTGTTGTCGACATTCTTTCATCACCATTCATTCAATGTGTTCATCATAATTTGTCTGCTTTAGTTTTCATTAGAATTAAATTTGAATTTGAAAAAATGAAAATGCAATGGTTTGTTCGTCACCGTTGTTATTCATTCATTTGTTGCTATCGTTCATTTGGTTGTTTGCTTGTTTGCTTGTTTGTCATGCATTCATTCATTCACTCATCATCTCTCATTGATTCATTCATCCATCTTCATCATTTCAGTCATTGTTTCATTTGTCCATCTTCATCATTTATTGTTGACATTTGTTTGTTGGTTGATATTTGTTTGTTGCCATTTTTGTTCATGATTATCTGTCTGCTGTAGTTTACATCATAATTAAATTTAAATTTAGAGCATACCTTACAAGGGGTAGTGCCTGTGCTTCAAGTTGTGATTGTTGTGATTGTTGTTGTTGTGTGTATTGTTATTGTTTGTGGTGGTTGTCGTCCATGTCCATCATTATCATCACTGTATGTTGTTGTAGTGTATGTAGTACATTAATTAAACTAAGAAACTTACCAAAAAATGACTCACCAGTGGATGTTGTTGATGTTGTTGATGTTGTCACTGGTGTCGCTGCCTTGATATTTTTCAAACTCTGACTCCCAAAACATTGGGTCTGGCGCTTGTCTGGTGCCTAACCATATTTTATCAATTATAAATTTAATTCTGTGCAGAAAAATTAGAAAAAAATATTGATAGAAAGTTCGGTTCAAACCAGTTCAAACACAGTTCTCAAAATTTTGAAAATATCAGAACCAAGAACCAGACCGACAGCCCAAAATCCCTGGACCGAACTGAACTGAACCTGCACCAATGGTTCGGTTCTTTCGGTTCTCAGTTCTTGCATCAGTTCAGAACTGAACTTTGGCATCACTACTCCTGAGGCCTGAGACGGCATTAAATCATCAATTGTTGACGGTTATGTAAGGCCCAGTTCAGACCAAGTTCAGACATGTTCAGCACTTTACCCTCCTGCTGAACCTTGAACTGGACTTGAGGTCCAGTTCAGCCAAATTCCAAACTTTGGACCGAACTTTTGGTCCAGTTCTCAAAAGTCTGGTTCAAACTTTGGTTCTGAACTGGACATCAGCAACCCTAATCAAGCAGGACAATAAAGGCATTTGTGAGTCTCACTGTTCATTCTGGGAGGATGTTAAAGTTGACTGTGTTTACCAGACACACTTTCATCTCAACCATCACTCTGTTATTCAAACATGACACAATGCAGCACATCTGCCTAAGACTATGGCCAGCCTAGTATCTGACTGTAATGTACTTGTAACTACTAACTGATGTACTACTACTGTTATCTACCACAGCCAATCAGAGGCCTCCATTATCTGCCAACTGGAACATTTTACTCCCATTACTTGCCCATTACTTCAGCTTAAATTATTATGCTCCCAAATTTTTAATTTACAAACAAACAAGTTACAAGGGGGTGTGTGAAATGAAAAAATATACCTGGGGTCTTGCAAACAAATCAACCTTTACTAGTCTACTGGACAAGAAATTGTTCTGAATGTAAATTTCTTGCCTGCACAGCCACATGTGATCTGCCATGCCTACAGATTCATACATTGAGACTGTCAGGCTACCAAATACTAGACCTTAATCTAATTAATAGCCATGCAACTATAATACAGGAGTTATTCAGCATCATACACACTACAAAAGAAGTATAAAAATATGGTGTACACACAAGTCATCAGTAATCCTGCATTTTAGTTTTTACTGGTTTCTGAACCCAAAAAACCAACAAAAACCAACAAAAACCAGGAAACTCAGAAACTTGGAGACCTAGGTCCCATTTCCTGGAAATCTCACATGTTATATATATGTATTACATAATAAGAGTATATACAACCAGCTGGCAGCAGATGCCAGTGGGTCAATTGAACAAAAAGTGGTGGCCTTATATAACAAAAAGGCCTCAGGGTTAGTTTGCTAGAACATTCCATCAATGTTGACAATCGGAACAAATCGGAACAATGGAATATTCTGGGAGCTTCTAACAAACTAACCCTGAGGCCAGTTGATTATATAAAGGCCACCTCTCTGTGCACTTAATTCCCCACTAGTGTTTGCTAGTCCTAGACTTAATAGTTATTATTCTAGTAGATTAAATATAGTAACTACTTTTTCCATTTCTGGTTTCCAGGTTTCTCAAAACCCAAAAACCCCAAAAAAACCACTGGAAACCGGAAACTAAATTGACAAATTGCTGATGTCAATGACATGCATGCAAAATGCACAAGGTTATTCACCAGCAATTAGGCATGCTTTTCCATTTTTTCCTCTCTTCTCCCTCTTTTTCAATTCTTGGATACCTAGTACTATGAAAACCGAATGAAATAATGATCAGATCAATGATTGTATCATCGTCATAAATTGTATACAAGTCAAAGTTCCTGCGATGAAGCTTGTTTTCTTTTGTAAACCCCGAAAACGACAGATGGGCAGGAGCCTGTAATATTTGGCCTACCAAACTGGGCTCCTCACTATAACAGGGACTAGATTACAACTGCAAGTGTTGTTGCTCGGCTCTCCATGTGAACTCATAAATTATGGATATACGTAAATGGTACCAATATGGTGGCAATACGAAATAAAATAAGACGGAAGTCAGGGTGTACCTGGTGGCAGATCTTGTGTTTCGGACGCAGAACCTTCATTGCTTCCTTGGATTTCAATCGCAAGTGGGGAACCAGACATTTCTTCGCTATCAAAATTTTGTTCTGTCCGTCGTCTTCGACGCCGATGCTGCACCGCTACTGATGGAGGAGTCGCCACAAATCCGTCGGATTGAAGTCTTGCCAGCATATCTCGCGCAATATGCGATGTATCATTACTTGAAGTTGGACTGTCTAGATTTAACGGAAGCGCCGACAATAAGTGACCATTGGGAGCAGGCCGACGCCTGCGAGCTTTGCGAGAGATTGTATCGCCATTGCGGAGATCTGTAAGCAGCTTTTCAAGTGCACCCCCATCCTCATCTGCAGCCTCTCGTTCTTTTTGACGGTTGGATCGGCTTTCCTCATGGGCTTGTCTGCGTCTCTCTAGGGCCGACTTCTCTTCGGCGATCGTTTGATTTTGCAATTTGCATTTCTATGCTGTTCGCTCAGAATTAATGCCAATAAAGCCACTGAATCGAGCGAACCTTATATGATGTGACAAAGGTCTTGAATATGCCATAAAATTCCGAGGATGACATGTTCTTATCCTCTTCCCCATAGTATTTGATGGCATCGACTAAAGTTGTGTCAGCGTGTCTCACATCATCAACCAAATCTTCTAGCTGAACGTTAGCCTTGTTGTAAAAGGCCCACATTTGTTTGCCGTAACGGTCCTTGTCGTCAAGATCGGTGAAATGTTCAACCAACTCTTGTCGGATGCGAACAAGACCATGTTGCAAGTCTGAAAGATCTTTCCGGATATCTTGAAGATTCACTTTGGACACTATAAGTATTACAGATGACCACAAACTTTCTGAGACAGACCTCGGTATGCCTCAGCTGGCTTCTCCAACTCTTCCATAAATTCCTCCATCTCCGGGAAATGCTTAGCCACTGTGCGTTCCAGAAAGTTGAGAAGTGTGGTGTTGTTAACGGACTTGGTGTCTACCAACTGAACAACTTTTGAGCCTCAAGAAGAACTTACCTCTAAATAGGCTTACCTTATTGATACTGCTTACGCGAAAGCCAAAAGCACCGCCTTTAATACCGGTACCGTTCATATAATTGCCAATGAGTAGTATAAGCTGATTGGAAGACGTGAGACTGGTCGGTGACATATTTTAGGAAAGGGAATCAACGCACTGAAAGCAGTTGCTTGAAACGCTTAGCGCCGAGAAGGCTGCGTCCAGCTTCGGAAAGTTTTCTGGCCCCCTGAAGAAATAAATCTCAGTAAACGGTCGGGAATAGGGAACTAGAAAAATAACCTCATCTAATAAAGCCCAACTATCATCGAAAGAAAGTTTATATAGCATGCCTTCAATGCGAGGGCCAAGCCTGTCTATCTTGATAAGTTGAACCATTAATCGATCAGAGGGATGGAGTTCTGCAAGCTCTGAGGGTTCTGCATTCCGGTATACATTCAGCTTGCCAACCTATGGTTCTCGGCGTAAAATAGAATATTTACACCAAGGAAAAAAAAACTGACTTCTTCTGGAGACGGAAGAACGCGCTTCAATTCGCTGAGGAATGCCTGTGTACACATTCCTGGATCAAATTGTTGGAGCTTGTGAGCGATTTCTTCAGGTTCCAGTCTTTTGACCAGCTGGATGAGTATTTCTGCCCGTTAAACTTGAGCCTCTCGTACGGTATCTGAAAGAATTCATACTCACCAACTTTTTTCTTTGTTTCCATGTCTAGGACGCTCCTCAACTCCGCGCATTTCCGACGATCTAATTGCATGGATTAGCTAGGACAGGGCTAGATGAAGTTCCACGAAAGCTTGCCCATAAGCTTGATAACAAGTTGCTTCGCCTTGAAGTTTTCTTCCATTTCCATCCAAACACCATCTACTTGTAACTTTTGCAGCATCTCTTGCTCTTTTTGTGACTCGTCGTCTTGCCATAAAGTTTTGCTGACTTGTTGCTGTGGAAGTTTGTCCCACTGTAGTTGCTTCATCTTGGTACCAGGAGTTATGGGCATCTCTTTGCGAGCCCCAATGAAAGCACTCAGATGTAAGCCTAGCATAGCTGTACGGGCCGAGCCGTCAACAGAGCTGAGAGTTGAATTTGAAGGTGGTGGAAGTGGTGGCGGCGGAGGACTTGGTATTGATAATAGCATACCTCTGGAACCTGGGAGGGGTGGCGGCGGT
>MU130539.1:178120-240313 GCA_015039465.1 Phlegmacium glaucopus | reverse complement strand
GTCGAAAGATTGTCCCCTTTGTATGGGGTGGTGGCGGTGGCGGTGGCGGTGGAGGTGGAGGTGGAGGCGGAGGTGGAGGCGGAGGTAGGGCTCTCGAGGTGTCTTCAAATGTCACAGGCAGTGATGAGGTTTCGAGGGTACTACCGTCGCGATTTGATAAAGATTTCCTTCTCAACAAGATCTGTTTATTGAGCTGTTCGGCTAGGGACCCAGATACTGGAACACGAGAACTAAGAGATGTAGACATACTGCGATCAACAAGGACGCCGCGGGTCGACCGATGATATTCGTTTTCAAGATCATTCCCAGGAGATGATGAACGGCTCAAGTCAGCTGAATCGTTGGATATAGTATCATCAGGTTTAGGCGCCAGCAGGTAGCCAGGTTTAAACGTATCGTTGAATTGAGCTCGTTCCGTGCGGCGTGGGGAACCACGAATGCTCCTAGAACCAGAAATTGAGCCAATATGAGGAGAGTACTGTCTAAAGTATTTAATAAAACACAGCTTCCCCTGAAACCTAAACGTTAGGACTTACGAGCTTCGCACCAGCAGCAAGTTGCTGCTGTACTTGTTCTAGAGCATCCGCTTCATCTGCATCCATAAACTGTGAAACCCGTCCACTGTCATCTACGATTACAATTTTGCTGTCTGAATGGCCTTTATGGCCTCTTTTGCCAACACTACCTGTAATCTTGGATTTTCTAAGGCTGAATTTTCTAGGCGTCGCCTCAGTATCTTCATCATCGTCATCCAAGGCATTAACCGCATCGACATCCTTTTGTTGTTGCCGCCCGTTGGGAAACTCCTTTCCTTCGAGTATACTGATTGTTCTATGTCGTTGAAATTTGCGCTCCAAGGTTTGAACAAGGGATTTGCGATCCATTCCTCCTCCATCCAAGATTGTCTCAACATCTTTTCCTACTTCCTTCAACATCCTAAACAACTCCATGATTTGTGCCTCAAGCTGGGCAATCTTCTGCTCGTAGGAAGTCCTTTGGTCTGCTATTTGACTATGTAGCCTGGAAGTAGTCTCCCTGGACACGGATAGTTTCTCCTCCAAACTTGCTATGTGAACCTTGAGGTTTCCCACCAACCCATCGTGCCCTTGTGATATTTCGTCTTCTAATGCCTCCTTTTCCAATTTTAACTGTACAGCCAATGCTCGAGCTTTGTTAGCTTCATCTTCCATTGCCTGGTACCGATCTGCATCGTTGAACTGAGCTATAATTCTGTCTACTGAGCGCCCCATACGTTGTTCCGCGCCACCAAGTTTATTATCCAGGACGACATCGGTAACAATTGAATCCAGAAGTCGGTAGTAATGAACCAATGATTGACCGTCTTCTCGAATCAAGAGCAAGTGTTGCATCATCGACAAGAAATAATTGCGGGCTCTCGTACCATCCGTTTTCGCATAGATGGCATTGAAGACATCTTGAGGGTTGGTTAGGTCTTGAAGAATACCCTGATCCAAACGTTGACGTAGTATTTCCTCGTCCTCCGCGAACAGCGATTGAATCCTTTTGATCTGTATGTCGATACTGGGTACCCCAAAATGCATGCATAGCTCGATGATTTTTTGTAAACCCGCCGATTCCATTTGTGAGCGATGGTGGAATCTGAGGTCAAAATCATCCATTATGGAGAGAATACCATTGATAAGAAGCAGATTAGTGAACTAGGCAGACATCAGAAGGCATAAAGTTAGCAGCTATGCGAGAATTCAGGCAAAAGAACAAACCGCATATTCATTTAAGGAACTATCAATGCCGCCTGTTCGCTTGATTTCTTCGCTAGCCCCTACCAGACTACCCATCATTCCCCTCCCTGAAAGGCTATGCTCCAAAGATTTGAACCAGGAATCGTAGCAACCCCCGCCTTCATTGTGTGAAGTACTTAGGGCCTCAAGAGCTGCTAAGACAAGACCATGAGCCTCCCCGTCGTTCCAGTATGTCAAAAAACAGAGAAGATCGAGGAGCGATTTACGAGTGGGAAGGTGAGGCGACGTGAGCGACGAAGTTATTTGGGTGACAATGGACGGGTGAGTCAAAGCCTCATTCGCTGCATCCTAAACATAGAAGAAAGTGTGCCGCTTAAAGACCTAGTAAAATTGCAAAAAATTGTAAGGCACCTTATTATTGAGGATTGTCCTGAGGCATTTCACAATTTCATACTCCAGGTTAATATCAGTTTCCTGTCTTTGAGGGTAGAACAACGTATATAGCTCAGACGTGAAGGCTAAAAAGGAAGGGGTCAACTACCTTGACGATCCTTTACGGCTAATATGTTGGAGGGTTTGAGCTAGAACCGACGTTCCTTGAATTGAGATAAAGTGCTGAAACCAGCTATAATTCATAAACAAAAGGCGCAAAACCCGCTAAAGACGACTCGTACCTAACCTCTCTGCTGCGAAGGGACACGAGTAAGCCTCCTGCCTGCTTTGCTGTAATAGTCTTGTCAAGGAATCTCTTGATGTACCACTCGGGAGATTCTGTCATTATGGCTCCAGGTTGCCCTGCTTCATTCTGTTTTCGCGATTGTTCTTCCCGCTGTTTCTCTTCTCTCCATCGGATCTGCATGTCGTTGTAGACCATGTGCCATTTTTGATCCACTGAAAGATTCGGAAGTACAGCCAGATCACGGGTGCGCTTAACGTTCTCGAAGAGAAGTTCAATTTCTTCATCCGTTTCGGGTCGAGGAAATTGAAAACTTTCGCTAAGGTGATTCCGATGGTAGAATTGTGATAGATGTGAATGGTGTGGACCTCCATCGGGCGAAGCAAGTGAGGGGGTATATTTCGAGTTTCGGTTTATGTCGGATCGTGATGATACTGCTGACATGGGCCGTACAGTTGCGAAGCTGTTATATAGCGGTGACACGGAGTACTGGCCAAAGTCTGGCATATTTTCGCTTCGCGAGGACGAAGTTGATGCTTCACTCCGGTGTAATTGCGTCGACTGTGAATGCGGCGAAAGAACTCTACTTGATGAGGCTTCATTAGGATCAGAGTATAGTGTCAAGGAGTCCCCCGTTGAAATAGATTCGCTGGGGGAGTCTTGCCGCAAATGCCGTTCGTATAGAGTGTCCCTTTCCAGCTTGCTTCGCTGCATAGTAAACCTGTTTAGCTCAGTCCCAGAAGTTGTGAGCGCCGGGTTTGTGCTTGGAGCAGATATTCCTTTTAATCCTTGGTTGATAGTACCCACAGCTATTGGCGAGCGGGAAGGGGCTGAGAGTTTATCATAGGGAACCGATCGTTCATTGAGATCCTGAAGAGAGACCGAGGATTGCCGAGGTCGGGACTTCTTGCGACCAAATAAACTGTCCATATCGGTGCCTCCAACAAAGAAAGCTTTCTATGCTGAGGGTTCGAGGACGCCGGTTATAAATGAGGATGGGTTGACAGTATTAAATAAATGGTAAATTGGTGACTGATTTACGGTCAGTAACCTAGAGATTCATTATTTGAGGCTGTTGATGTGTGCTCACGTGACACCACTCTGTTCCTCTTCCACTTTTATAGCGATTTAGTGACCCGCAAGTGCTTAGTGTCAAAGACAGGACTAGTTATCGCTCGTTGCTCACTAGCATGGCAGAGAACATATATAGCAAGGGAACTAGAGTATGGTTCGAGGATAAAGACCATGCTTGGATATCCGCCGAGGTCCTTTCAGCCACCAAGGGTACTGACGATATCATCAAGCTCCTATTTATTGACGAACGCGGGAAGGTGCATCTCCTTTCTCTTCTCCACTCTTTAATTCTCATCTCTTGGAACTGTTTCAGGAGATTACCATTAATACAACAGGAAAGGAAATCAAGGAGGGAAAGGAAGGTCTACCACCACTTCGTAATCCTCCTCTTCTGGAAACCGCCGATGACCTTGCAACCCTTTCCCATCTAAATGAACCGTCAGGCATGTATCTCACGCGCCATTCTACACTCCTTTGCTAACGCTTAAAACAGTGCTCCACACCATCCGGAATCGATATGCACAGCATAGCATCTATACTTACAGCGGCATTGTATTGATTGCCGTCAATCCTTTCCAACGTGTCACATTATATGGCCCTGAAATCATCCAGGCTTACAGCGGCAGAAAACGAGGAGAGCTTGAACCACACTTATTCGCAATCGCCGAAGATGCCTATACAGCGATGCAAAAAGAAGGCATGGGACAGACCATTATTGTGTCAGGCGAGAGGTACCCCTTCACCAAATCTCGTTTTAAAGTCACTCACACCGGCCCAGCGGTGCAGGTAAAACGGAATCGGTCAATTTCTTTCTGCTCTATCGCCGGCATAATGTGCTTACCTTCCCATTTCCAGGCCAAGTTTATCATGCGTTACCTTGCCTCCGTCAATCCGCCCGATTCGAATGCCAAGTCAAAGACCAAATTCTCTTTGGACGATTCAAGCGAAATTGAACGTCAGATCCTGGCAACGAATCCCATCCTCGAGGCCTTTGGAAATGCAAAAACTACTCGAAACGATAATTCATCTCGCTTCGGAAAATATATCCAGGTGAGTATCTTATCTCCTTCATCGGGTTTCTTTCTCAAAAATTTCCTAGATTCTATTTGACGGTAGACAAGAGATTGTGGGGGCCCGCATTCGCACATATCTGCTGGAGCGTTCAAGGATTGTCTTCCAACCGCTCACTGAACGAAATTACCACATCTTTTATCAACTTTGTGCAGGAGCGCCGTCAAAAGAGCGCAAGGACCTCGGTTTGGACTCAGATATCACCAAATTTCATTTCTTGAAACAAGGAGGCCCTTCGTCCACGCCTATCAATGGCGTAGACGATGCTGAAGAATTTCGCGCAACACAGCAAGCTCTGTCTACTGTCGGCATCAGCGTTGAAAAGCAATGGGCTGTTTTCCGTCTCCTGGCTTCACTTCTTCACCTCGGCAACGTAAAAATTACCCAACTGCGAACCGATGCCTCAATTGACGATAATGATCCGGCGCTTCTTCTGGCAACCCGATTCCTAGGCGTTAACCTTGCCGAATTCAAGAAATGGACAATCAAGAAACAAATTCAGACTCGATCTGAGAAGATAGTCACATCGCTTAATGCTGCGCAGGCAAATGTTGTCAAAGATAGCGTGGCCAAGTTTGTCTATGCATGTATGTTTGAATGGTTAGTCGCAATTGTGAATGAAAGCCTTGCTGGAGAGAATGGTGATGCAGCCGAACGAGCGGAAATGTTCATTGGGGTACTTGATATATATGGTTTCGAGCATTTCCAGAAGGTCTGCATTCGTGTTCGCTTTCTCTGAGGATTGGCTGATTATAATGTGTAGAATTCTTTCGAACAATTCAGTATCAATTATGCAAACGAGAAGCTACAGCAAGAGGTATCTATTTCAATCTAGCTGGATCGATCCCTTTTAATATCCATCACTTTCAGTTCAACTCTCACGTTTTCAAACTCGAACAAGAAGAATATGTGAAAGAAGAAATCAAGTGGAAATTCATAGATTTTTCGGATAATCAACCTTGCATAGATGTCATTGAAGGGAAGCTTGGAGTCCTTGCGCTTCTGGATGAAGAATCTCGCCTACCAGCAGGGAATGATACCTCATTCTTACAAAAACTGAACACTCAAATTCTTGGAAAGCCTGAATACAAAGCAGTTTACAAAAAGCCACGATTTGGCAACTCGGCTTTTACCATAGCACATTATGCTTTGGATGTAACCTACGAGGTTGAAGGGTTCTTGGAAAAAAATCGAGACACAGTACCAGACGAACACATGTCCCTGCTTGCGGCTACAAAAAATCCTTTCCTGAAAGAGGTCCTCGACGCTGCACTTAATTCTACTAAGCATGTCGATGGCCCTCAACCTAGTTCTCCAGCATTCTCTGATTCGGGGAGTGGCGGTTCTCGACGATCATCTGTAATTCCCGATCCCGGCCGCCAGTCTTTTGTCGCTCAGAGTAATACTAGTTCCCTTGCTAAGCGGCCGGGAACTGTGAACAAGAAACCAACCCAAGGTTCCATTTTCAAGGCTTCCCTGATCACGTTGATGGAGACGCTTAGTACAACAAATGTGCACTACATCCGTTGTATCAAACCTAATGAACTTAAAAAGCCATGGGAGTTCCAGCCACAGCAAGTTCTTGGTCAATTGAGAGCGTGTGGCGTACTGGAAACCATTCGCATAAGCTGTGCTGGATATCCGACTCGCTGGACATATGAAGAATTTGCTGAGCGGTATGTCGATCTCCTCTTGGTAAACCACACGCTGATTCACAACTCCTAGCTACTATATGCTCATTCCTTCCTCAGACTGGCAACCCATGATCCAATCCATGGATCTACGACGGCTTTGTTCAACTATTCTTGCGAAGACTATAGCAGATCCCGACATGTATCAAAATGGTCTCACTAAGATTTTCTTCCGAGCAGGCATGCTTGCAGCTTTAGAGTCCTTCCGCGCCGATCGTCTCAATGCAATGGTCACGGTGGTGCAGAAGAATGTGCGGCGAAGGCTCGCTATGAAGAAATACAGTCAACTTCGGCAAGCTACTATCAAAGTTCAAACCTGGTGGCGGGGCATCCTTGCACAAAGATTCGTCGAAAAGATTCGGCGAGAAGCATCAGCTATTCGTTTGCAAACTGCCGTCAGGTGCTTCATTCAGCGAAATCACTTCTTGGACACTCGCCATGGATTTATATTATTACAGAGTCGTACGTGGAGCAAGTATATATATAATTATCTGAATCTCATAATTCTCTAGGCATCCGTGGCAAGCAAGCACGTCAACGGTATATTCAGGAGAGGACCTCTCATGCAGCTACCCTTCTTCAAAGTCTTCTACGCGGCGTGTACGTGACAGAATATCTGGCCATCAATTTCAACTGATACTTGAATAGGTACTCCCGTCGCCGGTTCCAATCCGATGTGCAACACGTCATCTATATTCAATCCTGCATCCGCCGTCGGCTTGCGCGTAAAGAACTTAGGGCACTAAAAGCCGAGGCACGTTCAGTATCCAAGTTCAAGGAAATATCGTACCGGCTTGAAAACAAGGTTGTCGAGCTCACGCAAACCCTACAAGAACGCACTACAGAGAAGAAACGTCTCCAGTTACAGCTCGCAGAGCTGGAGCAACAGCTGCTTCAATGGACCAATCGTCATGAAGAAGCGGACACGCGTGCCAAACAATTCCAGCTCACACTACAAACGACCGAAGTCGAACTTTCACGGCTCAAAGACCTACTTTCGGCGAAACTGGATGTCGAGAAGAGGCTAGAAGAAGCTACTGCTAAAGCGGCGGAGAAGGAAGTGAGCATTCAGAAATTAACAGAAGATATTCTTCGCCAGGCTTCTCAGTTAGAGGCCCAGCAAAAGATAATCGATGTAGTTCCTGTTCGCAACCAAGACGATAATTCAGTCATCTTGACACTGAAGAACGAAGTCAGCAGCCTCCGCGAACAGTTAAACAGATCAAATGCTTTGAACTCCCTGACAAGAGGTTCAAGAGCTGATCCACCCCTTTCGCCGACTTTTTCTCCCGCTTTGCGAATAGGAGAACCCTACGGACATGCAAACGGTGCCGGCACCCTTACCCAATCCCGAGGACATCAACGAAGACATAGTTCAGCTGGTGTTTTCTCCCACGACCCACCAGATGATCGCACATCCATTGACGAACTTATGATCAACGTGAAGAGAACCCATGCCCTGAACCCTCGTGCCGTATCTCTCGCTTTTAACGGAGAAGATGCTAATTATTGGCGAGGAAGTGCCAACGGTCTTTCTGATATTCGTGGTTATGATCCTGCTGAGGAAAAAATTCGATTGATGCAGGATATGAAACGACTAGATGAAGATGTCTTAGACGGACTCATCCGTGGGCTTAAGATACCTGGTCCAAGTTTGACGAGCCCTTCGGCAGTCAAAGAAATTCTTTTCCCTGCTAATTTGATCAGTTTAGTAACCAACGAGATGTGGAAATATGGCCTTATTTCTGAAAGTGAACGGTTCCTTGCAAATGTGATGCAAACTATTCAGACTCATGTCATGGTTCGTTCTACCTTTTACTTAACATCATTTCTTTGCTAATATGTATGTCCAGTCCTTTAATGGAGAAGATGCCATCATACCAGGCATTTTCTGGTTATCGAATGTCCACGAAATGCTTTCTTTCATTTGCGTTGCTGAAAGCGATATGCTTCAAGGCATCGGACCGGGAGAGGAAGGGTCTGTGCGTGGATTCGACTGGGACGACTATGAAAGGCTAGTCTCCGTTGTCAAACACGATCTCGACAGTTTGGAGTACAACATCTATCACACATGGATGCTTGAAACAAAGAAGAAACTTTCGAAGATGGTCATTCCCGCTCTAATTGAAAGTCAATCGTTGCCAGGATTTACTACAAGTGACGGTGGCGGCCGTTTGTTCAATCGCCTCTTGAGCTCCAACAGCCAGCCGGCCTTCAGCATGGATGATATCCTCAATTTGCTTAATAAGGTGTGGAAGAGCTTAAAGAGCTATTATATGGAGGAATCCGTAGTGCAGCAGGTGGTTACTGAGCTCCTGAAACTCATTGGTGTCGCAAGTTTCAATGATCTCCTGATGCGACGCAATTTTTCATCTTGGAAACGAGGTCAGTGATTTTTGCTTTGACCTAGTCGATCTAATCTAATATCGGAGTCATGTAGCAATGCAAATTCAGTATAACATCACGAGGATAGAAGAATGGTGTAAATCTCATGATATGCCAGAAGGGACACTGCAGTTAGAGCACTTGATGCAGGCTACCAAGCTGTTGCAATTGAAAAAGGCAAGCTAATAATGATGACACCTGATAATTTCAGTGGGCTTACCCGTTTATTAGGCGACGCCTGCTGACATTGAGATTATTTATGATGTTTGCTGGATGCTTAGTCCTATGCAAATTCAAAGAATGTGTACGAACTACTATGTTGCCGATTATGAAGTTTGTTTCTGAATTCCTCGCTTACCTTTGATAGAAGACTAATGACATCTTCTGATACAGAACCCTATATCGCCTGAAATTCTGCGCGTTGTTGCATCAAGAGTTCAAGCGAACGACCGAAACGATCACCTACTTCTCGCACCAGAGACAGAAGAAGTTGGGCCGTATGAACTACCTCTACCACGAGAAGTTTCGGGATTGGAGACGTATGTACCAGCCTACCTGAACGTTTCTCATCTACGGCGCCTGGCTGCCCTCGTTTCATAGTGCAATATTCACGGACTCCGTTCGTTTCACGTAATATACCTCGTATTGTTAGGTTGTAGCCTTACTCGCAACGCTGTATTAAAAGTTGCTATTTACTCTTTTTACAGCTTTTTTTCACGGAAATATTTGCAGACTGCCGGCTAGGCTTCGAACCTGCGTCAGACCGACCGACGCCCATGCCACTTGATGCCAACTTATTTTAAAATTACTAAGGTCTCAACAGCCTACGATCCATAAGTATACTGACCACGCACTTTATTCGCCTTAAATCAAAGAAATCATTTGTGGCCACCTCGGCATGAAAGTGTTTCTAATGATTGGTCGAAATAGTATTTATTATTACAAAAAAAAAAATGTTTACATTGGTGCCCCAGTATACTACCTGCTCAGGCCAAATAATTTGTGTTTTCGATGATAGAGAATGTAACATAAAAAAACATATGGAGAGTCAAGAAAACACGGAGACCAGCCATGCCATGAAAACATTGGAGGCCAATGTTCAAAAAATTTACTAACCCCATGCAGTGTCATCCAAGAGTCAGAAGCAACCCAGTTGCCCGAAATGCATATTTAAAGTACTATTAGAAAAAATTGTAAAGGCCTTGGGTTGGTGTGGTGACAGAACCTAACTAAATTTACTTGTAACCCGATAGACAAGAAGCTGTTTCTTAGCTTCGATGTTGAGGCTTGTAGGACGAATAACTTACAGAGCGCTCAATGCATGCCGCGTGCTACCATCGAAGAGACACTTGACATCGTTAGAGGCAATGATGGGAGGACTACATAGGATGGATTCAAGGCTTTGTTTGTTCAGGGCCAGGCACCAATATAAACTATGTACAAGAACAGAGCCCACTTCAAACTCTAATAGACCCGGTATTGATTTCTTCTAAGCTCTTACTGGTTTTAAATATCCGAACTGCATAGCAACTGCGCAGTAAATGAGAATGGTCAACCAAACAGAAGTAGAGCCGTGAGATCATGTCATTAGACGGACAATGACAATTGAACCGTCCTCCACTTGATCAATCAGAGGCAGATCATTGCGCAAATGTAAATACTCGTCCTGTCCAGGTAATATTTTACAGAGTTGCCTTGCCTGCAGAGAGGTGAGCTTTGACCTGAGGTACGCCATGAAACGTACTTGAGTATCATAGGGCGCCACCTTGAGCAATACAGAAATAAGATCAAGTGCCTTTCCTGTCACCATTGTCTATGAAGAAGTTGTGATCTGAATTTATTGGATTAACTGGTAACAGACCGACTTTCCGAAACCAGAAAACTCTTTCGACATCGTCAATGAGGATCCTTAAATGCAATCGTTGGTCTGGTGGTACAAAGGCTGAGTTCTCTTTGGAATCGCCCGGAGACGCTCGCTGACGCATTTTCAAAGATTCCATCTTCTGATATTGCGCGAACTTGAAAGGGTCAGTCGGTATTTTTTTATGGCGAGCTTGAAATGATCTTTTAGATAGCGAGAGGCCGGTGGCTTGTAGCGTCTTTTTTGGTTCCTTCGGATGCAAAGACCCAGAAGCGATGGATTCGAGAGAACAGGAATGTGTCTCTGGGTGCCGATGACTATTCAAGCTCACTATTGAGATAAATTATCACATTCAAATAAGATGGAATGTGCACTTTACACAGAACGACCTGTGACAGGCAGAACAGGTCTCTTCTTTACCCAAACTAGCCTTCTCGCATCCGTGAAGGGCACATACTACACGAAATTTATCGGTGCCAGTGATAACATTCAGACTGAGTGCAGTGGTAGGATTGGCGAGACAGGCATGGTGATCTGGATTAATATGTGCAGAGCAATAGAATTTATTGCACCGACATTTAATTGGCAGGAAATCGAGAATATTGCAAGTATCTAGGGAGCAGTGAGCACCGATTTGCGGAAGATCCATGATTGCTTGTGACTCGAGTGGCATAAGTGTATTACTCAGTCAAACGCTATTTAAATAACCTACTCTTCTTCATCTACGCAATGAATATTATCGTAAGCTCACAACCCATCTTTCATATCCTAGGCCTCAATTTAAAGCCAGGAAACCCTCTTTGGTCGCACAGTCACCCCAGCAGAGCGACTCCGTCAACATCAGCGTTCCCTAACCAAAGCTCAGCGGGAACTTGACCGTGAACGCACAAAGCTCGAGCAGAGTGAGAAGAAACTCATCATGGATATCAAAAAGAGTGCCAAAGCTGGACAATTGGTTCATTTCACCCTCGTCTCTTGCGTTTAAGTCAACATAAACACACTTTTTGCAGAACGCTTGCAAAGTTATGGCGAAGGACCTAGTTCGGACACGCCGATATGTCCAAAAGTTTTATCAAATGCGCACCCAATTACAAGCTGTTAGCCTTCGGATACAGACATTGAGGAGTAACCAACAAATGGCAGATGCAATGCGAGGAGCCACTCGAGTGAGTGCTCCCTGCCTAATATGTAATCTATTCATGCTTAGAAGAAAGTAGGCCATGGCTTCAATGAACCGTGGTCTTAACCTCCCTTCTATTCAACGCATTATGAATGATTTTGAGAAAGAGAGTTCAATGATGGATATGAAAGAGGAGATGATGTCTGACGCTGTTGACGACGTCATGGACGAGGAGGATGAGGAAGAGGAAGGGGACAAGATTCTAAAGCAAGTCCTGGATGAGATCGGCGTTGATTTATCACAACAGGTAAGATCTTGCATGTATCATTGCTATTGCTACTTATCCGGTATCAGTTAACGGAAGCACCAATTGGCATCGCTACAACCACATCCCTTCTCGTAAATAAGCAACCAATAGCATTAGGAGAATCTACTGGCGCGCCCCATTCAACTAGACTTGGGGACTCGACAGGTGGCGATGCCTTGAATGTGGGGGCTTTGTCAGATGAGGATGCTCTCCAAGCAAGGCTGGATGCCCTACGACGAAGTTAGACACCTGAAGAATGGTATTCGGTGTCGAGTTATAATTTCAGGCTTGCGATTGCCCTTGCTTCATGAGGTCCGATTTTCCACGATATACCAGACTCATTGTAGAACTCATCTACATCTTCATCCTTCAAGTGAGATGTATTAGTATGGTTCACCACCGATAGAGAAACAAAATCATACGCTATCCAGGTTAAGTAAAGTTGAGATCTGTTGTAGCCTCAAGAATTTCTCCCTTATCTCCCCAAATGTTGTTTGAGATGCCAGATATGCGATTATAGCTCTCAAGTCGCGATCAAACCTCACAGCACCGAGCTGGGAAGGAAGTAAAGATTACGCTTACAGATAGGCAGTTGCTGAACGGTGGACGAACCTCCGTGTATTTTAAACCCATCACGAATTTTTCCCATGGTCTTAGCAAAACGTCCAAAACGAAACCGATAAACAGACGGTAGTTGCCTTCAGAGAGTGTTTCCTTGTGAAAATTTGGTGAGGTAGCCATTCATAAATCAATGTCGATCGGATTACCTTGTATCCATCTACCAAGCCCTCCCATGCTTTGATGAATTGTTTGCGAGCTAAGTCTTGATAATCAGCAGTAGCATACCCTTCCTCGTCCAACATATAAGTGACGTCCCTGAATACATCAGGAATAGAATTGCGCAGTTTGGGCCGTAAGAGCTGGTTGAAAAGTTGTTCTATACCCACCTGTGATTATTATGGTCTGAGAAAAAAGTAGATGGAAGGTGGAGAGAATTGCTCACTCTCAGTGATGACCGAAATCTCAGCGTCAATGTTGAAAACGATAAGATCTGATCCTTGACCACTGTTTGCTCCTCCTCTAGGAAATATTGAGTGATAGTAGAGCTTTCCACAAGGTCGCGGGTTAATCGCTCCAGATGGGAGGATGATACGTCGAGGTCATTCAAATAAGTCTATTGCAATATCAGATAGCGAAAGAAGTTCATAAATTGGCAAGGACTAACGATGAATGTGACACGGTTCTCCCTTTCAACTCTGTCAGGTCGAGCATTAGAAGTTACTGCCCCAGCGTTCTTATAAACTTCGTCAAGCCTTCCTTTGATGACACCTATATAATCACGATCGACAATTTCTCTAAGTTGCCGCATAGTCCGCTGAAAACCATAAGAACAACCAGTGGAAATCAGACGCGTTATAACAAATTTCAGGATGTAAAAAACATCATCAGGAGTCGTGGTCGTTACAGGAGATTGGAACAGGTCGGAGGATGACAATCTATGTGCCTAAAGGAGGAATGGGATGGCATGAGCAACGGAAAACAGAAGGGTGACATATAACTAAGCATACTTTATCTATGATGACCCGTGTATACCAGGTTTCAAGAGGAATGTAGTACGTAGTCATCAAGTCTTTGAATAAAGCCTGAGATGCTGTTTGCTCGGCAATGTGGGGTTCAACTGCGGATGAAACACGAACAGCGCCATCGATTGAAGAAGGTGGGATGGAGTTGATTGCATCTTCCTGATAGAAGCGTTAGATAATCCAATACCACAATAAAATTATTTGGAACCTTCAAATCCTCAGATAGAAATTTCTTGAACAGGTGCCATCGCCCAACCATGCCTGCCAACTCGGACAGTACCTTATCAATCTCGCGTGGATCTAAGGGAAGCTCTTCGGAAGAAGGTTGTAGCTTGCGTGGATTCGATGGAAACATCGGCATGGGTGGATTACCTGTTATATCTACGAGCTTCAATGGTGGATTAAATATATAAATCATGGTTCCATGATAAAGACCCTGACCTTACGCTGCATAGATCTATCTTCTTCCCATCCATTTTTCAAAGTCTTCGTCACTCTGTCACATTCCTCCAGAAGTCGATCTACAACGCTTTTCATTTTCCCTCGACCGTAGTATTTCTCTACAACCGGTCGGTGTTGATCCACGATCATTGCTATACTCTCAAACAAAGAGGTTAGAGCAGTAATATAATAAATCGGTGAAGATGCTGTGAAACCGGTATATTTAGTACAAGAAATCGAGTATAAAACCATAGTCACTTTTAGATGAAGCAGGAGCCCTGGCACGAACGAGATCTACAACAAATGTTGCGTAAGCTTCTAGGCCTTCTGCCTCCCAACCTATAGCAGGGAACAACTTGAAAAATCGGCTAGTCGCGTTTGAATCTCGTGACTGAGAAGCCTTATCAAAATTCTGACGAAATATGAGAAGCAGTTTCTCTCTCGCAGCCTGCAGGGTCTGCGCAGGTGGTAAATGACTTTCTGAAGTTGGCTGCATAAGTCAGAATTACCCTTTATAACTAGAGGAATTGCTGGCTAAATTCACTGACCACAGCTATTCCCGCGAAAGGGCCAGAGAGAACATCCTGAGGCAGGGACATGGCGCGAGCGCAATGCGTGGCGGCTGATTCCCAATCTTGGCTATCAATAGATGTATGAAGCGCGGAAAGGGATGACTAGCCAAGAGCAACATGAACATGCTGTGATGAGTCTAGTTATGGACGCTTGAATACTACCTTGAGTTCCATGACCTGCGCCACACGATCGCCTGCCTCACGAACGCGTCCCATTTCTTCATCCAAGGAGCGTACCCGACTGCCCACTCTCTCTGCAGTTTTTGCAGTATTCGATACTTTCCGGGTTAATTGTGTTGCGTCAATATGCAGTTCATGAAGCTGTGGTACCAGAGACTGAAGGCGATTTAACGACACAACAATTGGATCTCTTGCTTTGAGTAACTCTGTCAAAGAATTGGAAAGCTGAGCTTCTTCTGACTGAAAAGATGAGAGGGATGAGAGAATCTCTGGAAGACTTGTGAGCGTTCTAGGATCCCGGCGAAGATCTGAGGACATAATCGACTTGAGCAACCAGTTAGCTATGTAATAAGGGTAACAGTCAGTCAAAATCAAGCCGCCTTTTGCCGGTATATTTATCGGTAATTACATAAACTTTGTAGTTTTTAAGAGCAACGATGACCAGGCTCAAATCCTTTACCCTCGCCTTGATACAGTTGGGAAGAATTGGCTCTAACAAATCTGATAATTTGAACCATGCTCGATCCATGATTATCAGAGCTGCAGCTCGGGACCATAAGAAACCTGATGTTATCGTACTTCCAGTATGGCCACAGTCTATGCAACGAATGATTTTGATGATTGCGTACGTCAGGAATGCTTCAACTCGCCGTATGGACACACCCATTTTCCCGTCTATGCGGAACATATTGGTTTTACACCTGGAGAACCATACGATGTACTAGGAAGTGCAAGTGAGAGTGTCAAAATGCTCTCAGCTGCAGCTAAGGAAGTTGGTACCTGGCTCATTGGAGGTGTTTCTCGTCTTTACATTCTGCTTCCACCGTCCTGAATACCTGTGTTTAGGATCGATTCCAGAACGTGATGACAAAGATGGCAAAGTTTACAATACATGCACTGTTTACAGCCCAGACGGTCCTTCTACCATCTCTTTTTTGACCATGAATTGTTTTTTTTTCTGAACAAACTGATAGGGGAATTGGTCGCTATGCATCGAAAGGTTCACCTGTTCGACATAGACATTCCTGGAAAAATCAAGTTCAAGGTTGGAACTCGAAAACTTTAGTGTAAATGATTTAATTTGTGGCATCAGGAGAGTGAAACTTTGACCGGAGGAGACAGCCTTAATTCATTTGATACTGGTAATCATTATAGCTTTGATGAATTGCTCTTACTCATTCAGCACGCCAGACTTTGCGAGGATTGGACTTGGGATTTGTTATGATGTTCGATTCCCCGAGCTGGCGATGATCGCAGCACGTCAAGGTGTGTACAAATGAGGGCGACATCCTAAGAAATTGCTCATACAAGGTTGATAGGCTGCCATGTTTTGATTTACCCCGGGGCATTCAATTTGACGACTGGCCCTTTACATTGGGAGCTTTTGCAACGTAGCCGGTTCGTGGAGTTATCTAAAGTTTGAGGATAATGATTTACCCGGCAGCAGAGCTGTAGATAATCAAGTTTTCATGTCGATGTGTAGTCCTGCACGAGATATGAACGCTGGATACCATGCTGTACGTACAATCTATCTGAAACTTTTATTATAGACATTGATTTTGGCAGTGGGGTCACTCGATGGTGGTGGATCCAATGTTTGTATTATTGTGGCAAATTGGTTTGAAGGATAACTGATTATTATTAATATATAGGGGAATGGTTATAAGCGAAGCTGGAGAAGGAGAAGAGATTGTGTATGCTGATATTGAGGCAGACAATTTTTCTGAAACGCGAGCTGGGATTCCTGTTACTCAACAGCGACGATTTGACGTTTACCGGGATGTGAGCCAACAATAATAAAATTAAATATTTTTGTATTACCCAATTTGTACATGGAAAGCTGTAGATCGTTGTAGAACGATCAAAATTTTCTGTAATAAACTTGACAGCCGCCCGCCATCTTCGTCTCTTCCTTTCCTCTGAACAATGGTTCGTGAAACGTGAGTCTCTCCCTTGCTCTCAATCACGTCTACTCACATAAAAATAGGAAATACTACGATCTTCTCGAGGTCTCTCCAAACGCCTCCGAGGCCGATCTCAAGAAAGCTTATCGCAAAAAGTTCTCAATCCTGCAATTCTTCTTTTCAATTATCTCACTCATGGTCGTCCAGAGCTCTCAGATTACATCCTGACAAGGGCGGTGACCCCGAATTATTCAAAGAAGTAACCCATGCGTAAGCTCGACTCTCTTGTCTATGGTTCTCTTTAACCACTGAAATACCAATAGCTATGAAGTCTTATCAGATCCAGACAAGCGCAATATATATGACTCGAGAGGAGAGGCTGGTTTATCAGAACAAGGCGGTATGGGCGGTATGGATCCCCAAGTATGTCCTATATCCTCCAACTCTCCTCCTGTTCTCATCTTCGCAGGATCTCTTCAGTCAACTATTTGGAGGCGGTGGTGGCTTTTTCGGTGGCGGCAGAGACGCCCGGTCGCAGGGGCCTCGAAAGACAAAAGATCTTGTTCATCGGGTACACGTCACCCTCGAAGATCTTTACAAGGGCAAAACCACGAAACTCGCCCTAACAAGGAACGTTATTTGTTCCAAATGCAAAGGGAAGGGTGGAAAAGACGGAGCTGTCAGATCGTGTAACAACTGCAGTGGTCGTGGCATCAAAGTAACCCTTCGCCAAATGGGTCCCATGATTCAGCAGATACAATCGCCTTGCGACGACTGTCAGGGAACGGGAGAAGTGATCAACATCAAGGACCGATGTTCACAGTGCAAAGGGAAAAAAGTTCTTCCCGACAAAAAGTTCCTTGAAGTCCACATCGATAAAGGAATGAAAGGTGGACAAACGATACAGTTCCGGGGAGAGAGCGACCAATCACCAAACGGTGAACCAGGAGATGTCGTGATTGTGATAGAAGAGAAAGCCCACGACCGCTTCCGACGCCAGGAAAATGACCTCTTTACGGAGGTGGAAGTTGACCTTTTAACCGCCCTTGCTGGAGGACAGTTTATCATCAAACATCTCGATGACCGTGCTCTCGTCGTGAAGATCGAACCTGGGGAAGTTGTCAAGCACGGTATGTTACTAGTAGCATTCTACATCAATATTCTTCTTACATTACCCTGTTTACAGGCGAAATGAAAGTCATACATGGCCAAGGCATGCCCTCACAACGGCATCATGAACCTGGAGACTTATACGTTAAACTCACTGTCAAATTCCCCGATACAATTGACCAAGCTTCCATCCCCTTCTTGGAACGTGCTCTGCCACCTCGGACACCTCTTGAGAAGTTTGAGAAGAACGTCCTTCTCGAAGAAGTCACTCTTGATGACACGGACACCCGATCACGAGGTGGGATTCATGATGAACCCATGGATGAGGACCGTGATGAACCGCGTGTTCAATGCGCGAATCAGTGATCTGAAAGCAATCTCCACTTCTGTGTTGCGTTCTCTGGTTTCATTAAACGTTTACATCTATAGATTCCATGTTGCATTGTCGTTACACACATATCAACTAATACAGATTCAAGTATCCCAATTGGTCTACATTATCGAGTCAATTCGTGATTTAAAGAGTCATCAAATATGTTTCTGGCCTACTTGCGGATCAAGTTTGAAAGCTTCATAATCACGATGGTTGAAGAAGCTAACTTCAGTTTCGTTCGCTAATAAGAGCATTACAGCGAAAGAAATATCTCAAATTAGTGAAATGCACCCACCAAAGCCAAGTTCTACTAGCGTTTTGTCACCTTCGGCTAATATCCAGTCGTCATGATCGAGATTGATGATGAGATTAGATGTCTGGAATAGTATGACTCTCGTGAACAACTGAATGTATGGTATCTATAAAAACCTTCGCTCCATGGGCCTTAGTGTAGAGCTTTAGCGTATCTGTGCAGGAATTCTTTAACATAGACTGATCTAAACATTCAAAACAGAATTAACCTAGGACAACATTTCGGTACGGTTTCCAGCCTGGTTGGGTGGCCACATCTGATAATTCCGTGTGAGTAGTTATGATTCCAGGACTGGATATTGATATACTTTGTTTCGCGATTTCTTTCAGTTGAGTAACTGTCGTCGTCACTAGATTGACATCGTGGAGAACGAGACTCCGTTCCGTCCTGAATGTAAATGATTTAATGATACGTATTGTGAGTGTGGCAGACGTATTTGGACGAGCAACGTTGGTTAGCACATCATGGTGTGGATCAGACATGGAAATTCATTTTTTTGACTTGGTCCGTAATTAACCTGATGTCACGTGTCAGGCAGAAGGCTTAACTTAGAACACTTAGCTTGAAAAATTGACGGCGCATCGTGCTTTATTTTCACACCTACCCAACGCACACCTATCAAAAGGTACAGCGCAACTGCAACTTTCAACTCGGACTTCATTGGCGAAGTGAGGCCATTTTTTGGGCAGGAACCGAAGGTCCAATCGCTGGTCGTCCTTGTGGTTCTTACATGCATAATACCTTGGGTGGGACTCGGAGATCCTCCGAATCCTTTACAAAGGATCTGGTAAGTCGCATACAATGTTGTCTTGTTCGGTCGGGCATCAACTTGAGAAATTTCCTCATAGGCATCGTGGCAGCAGCCTATATCAAAAGACTGCAGTCGCACGGCGCTGCCTCCAGTGTTAGACACTTAATTGCCAAAATAAATTAATCACAAGATTGGCCTAGTCTCCCATAGCCAGACTGACGAGATGGGCTCTTTTAGAATTCAATATTTGGCCAAGTGAATAAGTATACGGTTGTCTGTCTCCAGGGAGTTCATGTCCTAGCATGCATGGTACTACCCATCAATATTCAATGCTCGTATTGACGACCTTATCCAAGGCTCTACGGTAGCCATGCGCTGGAGCCTTGCTCCACGGTATTTAGGGAACGAAACGGGAAATTTGATCGCAGATATCTTATTTGGCTCACAGTCGACGTATTCCTGCGTGCCCGAATCACCGAAGTGAGCAGGATAAGATATAGCGAGTGATCCCTGTGATAAATGACAACAGCTCCCTATTGGTAATCGGAAAGATTTTTTCGTACCTAGAAGTCATAGTATCAAACGAGATAAATATCCTCTTGGGAGGATCGTCTTATATCCTTCGTTTCCTCATTGCGACGATACTTCAGGCCTTTCCTACAGACCTACGAAAATATCAATGTCACTCTAGGTGTAATGGTTAAAAACGATGTTCCGACGAATTTGACTCAAACCCCCAAGCATATCGACATGGTCCTAATGCACCAAAAGCACTGTACTTCAGGCATATACTGCACGTGTACTGAAAATATCCATAGAAAATGTTACATATGTATGTAAGAAAAGAACATGTTTAAATAACTATTGTTAACCAAAACTCGATAGATAAGGGTGAAGCCTTTTCATTAGCTCCCAAATCGTTCCCGCGCCTAACAAATACTAGGTCAGCTATACGAAAACCTGGACAAATAACGCTTACAGAGTCTTGAACCATGTGAACATAGTTAGAGAAGCCTTCTGTATATTTACCAAGTTCTTTGCCTTTGCTGGCTCCTAATCCAACCCCTTGTGCATAAATGGCTGTTTCGCTAAAGGATAAATAAGTATCAGGTCAATCATAGGAACTTCGTATACGAACATCGGATCCACTCGACCATCTCCATCCGATCCAAGGCCTGTACCCTCCTTCCAACCCATCATTTTCAATAACTTGTTACCTACGTTACTCTGATCCTTGCCTGGATTGACAGGCGCAGGTGGGGTAAGGGGTCGTGACGGTGCCTCGATGTGCCATTTCTTGGTCAAGCCCGTATCTTTCTCAGGTACAGGCGCGTCGGGTTGATTAAATAGGATTCGACGCTCAGAAGCTCGGTCACGATACTTTGGTTGCTCAAGAGTATTAGCCGCCGCTTTCCGAGAGGCCAGTTTCTCCCGAGCAACTTCGCGTAAGTTGGGATCCTTGTAATTTTTCTATGATCATTTCATGAGAAAAAATAGTTTTGAAGGTTATCATCACAAACTTTATGTAAATCTGATTTCACATTATGAAGTTTCAACTGATCCAGTGTTTTGAACTGACGGGCACAGAGCAAACAAGTAAGGCCATTTATATCTGAAAATTGAAATTCAGTTTCGGGAGGTGGCGATGTTTCACTTGCAGATCCGGGGGCCGGAATAGAAGTACCAGAAACCTTCGGAGGGATGGTCTGCCAATATAGGGTGTAATGATGAGAATAGAGTATTCCCAGTCGTCACAAATGAGCCAAAAGAAGATCACCAGAGAAGCTGAGGGAGAAGCCGGATCATGGGCAAGTTCTTCTTGTATTTGATTCCATTTATTAATGTTATTCACAGTCTAGAAATGCCCATCGTCAAATTTCGAGAAAGATGAGATCAACGTTACACATACCTTCTTACTTGCAATCAAGGGCGCCACCTTCTTCACGACGAGCGCTGCTCACAACATGACTTGAAATGTACAATATACTAAAATGGTGAACCACAAACGTCTATTCGGATCAGAACCCGTATCCTCTTGAACATCGTCGGAGGTGACTGTATCGTCCATGGAAAATCCCGGAACAGAAAGTTTAGTTGGACCAGATGCTAGGAAAGTTTATTTCGGGAATGAATATATAAGAGAATGCCGAACCTGTGGTCACTTTGACTGGACCTCTGCTGAAACTGAGGGTCACAGGCTTATCCGAGATAGGTAACGTCGAAGCGGGAGCGGGAATCATTTTAACGTTGCCATCAGGTTCGTCTTAATCATTGTCTTAGCTAGAAAGGCTACAACATGAAGCGGCAAGTAATCTACTCACTTTTTGATCTTTTCTTCTCTTTTTTATCTTTGGATTGATTAGAAGGAAGGGCTGCCTCTTCAACTTTGAATTCCAGCACGGCAATTGTAGAACTCTCGTCCCAATATCTAACCCATGTGCCTTCCCCACCTCCAAGACTGTTCGTCGATGTAAGGCAGGCCTCATCACGGAGAAGAAAATCAGTAACTGGCTGGAAGGAATACGGATGGGCAAATGACGCAGCAACGGGACGATCTGATATCCGAAATCCATTAGGGTGGATATGAGGCGACATTGTCGCGGCAAGTACTGTGGATGCTGACTAACAAAAGACATGTCAGTTCGAATTGATATAACTAAAGAAAGCATGCACCTGAATATCAATGAATTCAACGAATGCAAAACCAAAGCTGGCCATTGTAACTTTGTCCTTGACAAGGATGATCCGCCTCATTCCTTTGGTACCTTCCTTGCCTGGACCAGACGACGACAACATGGCTTGATAGATTGCCTGAGGTCCAGACAGAGGATCAAGTCCCCGGAAGAGTAACACAGGGCTCTGAGAGTTTCCAATGTCTCGTGTACCATCATTCATGTTGCCTCTGTTCAAACGACCTTTATCGTGTGGAGTTGCACTCTGAGAGTAGTCTATCTTGACTCTGCGGCCGTTATGAGGAACACCAGTTTCAAGAGATTTATAAAAGGTTGCCGTCGCAGAGGCGCCATGCGATGCTGGTGGCGGCATCTGGATGAAAGGAAAGAGTGGATCCACAAATGCGCGGGCATGTTCAATGCTTGTAAATTGGGCAAAGCCGAAGCCCTTGGAAGAACCTTATAAAACCCCAAGACGAAGGTGGTTAATGCATGTGCAGAAGCAGATACAAAGTTGCAAGTGCCTGATGATTTCTCTCGGATAATAGTCACGGTTTCAACACTGCAGCCATTAGAAACAAGATATGCCTGAAGCTGGGTAGGAAGCGACTTCAGTCATGGGTATAACAGTATTCAAGAACATAGGAGTCGACAGACATCGGCCTCTGTGAAGTCTGGATCTAATCCAAGGAAGATGACGTGGGGACTCGGCTCGGAGGGTACGAGACGTTTCTTGATGGAACCTGGGGGGCCACTCCCTCGAGAGCGGTCCTCTTGTCCATAATCGTAAGACCAATCGTTTTGTCGGCTGTGCGAAGGCCCGTATGAAGGAGAATCCTCGTGATTTCGGGTGCCGTCGTAACCCTTGGACTATCAATTAAAGTGATAGATATAACGTTGGATGGACGCCACGTACCCCGTTGTTGAATTTTCTTCGTTTACCATCTCCGCTATAGTCTTCTTCCCTTGCTCTGACGATTGCTTTCGAATCTTGATTTGAATGCGTCCAGGAATCTTTGCCTCTATCCCATTCACGGTTGTAAGCCATTATTGAAGCAAGTGGAAAAGAGTTAAGAAACGAAATAAACAAAGGTAAATAGTATATTCTTTCTACTCTTATAACCACCATGGGACATGGTCAGTTTTATAAATCAGCAAAATATAACCTACTCATGCCTTGTCTTGTTAGGATGCGTAAAGGTATAATATAACCTGCTTTGTGACGTCTTGTCGCTCACCTGCCATTTCCTCCCAGGTTGACCCCGCCATTGAGCGGTTTAACACCATGGTATCTATCATACTCTGTCTATTCTCTTTCTGTATGTCTAAGCTCGTAAATAGCGTGAAAACGCTTACCTGAACTTCCGCTGGACGAGACGAACCATGCGTACTGCATTCTTTGGCTTTGTCGTCGCTCCAGTAGCCGTATACTATGTTGCCAGTGCCTTTCATGTAAGTGCTTACAATCATATATTTGAGAAGCACAGCCCAATACATACACAGTTACATTGGGACTGGGCTGGTAAATTGAAGGGCCAACCTCTGGCAGCAAAACCTTCCAACACAAAACCGCAAGAAGAATAGTCCTTCCATACATCACCGTTTACTAGACACTACTACCAAATTTAGATGTATTTTGGAAGGCTACGACGCTTACACTCTCCTGCACAACTCAATCGCAACCTTGCAACCAGCTACTATCACGCTACTTAATAGCGCATGTGCCGGAGCACGTTGCGAGTCATTCTCGACCGCAACGTCGAGATGTTCAAGTTCGTCATCTCTAAGTTCACGAATAAGATCCTTCAGAACGGGAAGACTTGGATGTTGCGAAGAAAAAGAGTCGAGTTCTTTCAGTTGACTGAGCACATAATTAGTTAGCGACAAGTCTCGAACTAATACAGAAAACATACTCATCGTAATGTTCACCGATCACAATCTCCACGGCCTCGGTGCACGCCATAGCTGCCTCTTTGCCTAACAGAGCAGTGGCGGCACCAAGTCCGAATCCTGCTACCTTCGCCACATCGGAAAGAATGGTTGGCCGGACATTATGTTGCACTTGCAATTTATCCATCACCGCCAGATGCCTTTTTTCTTGGTCCCACATGTCCTAGACAGGTTTAAACATTGTTGGAGTACAGTCGTGGTCAACACCATGGAACTAACTTGAATTAGAGAGCATATTTTTGGATCATCCAACACTGCCATTTGACCTTTGTATATCCAATTGGCTGCGATTTCACCTGCCTGGTCAACCCGTAATGCACTATCCAAAGCTTCTTGTTGGGCATGCGTCAGGTCCAATGGTGAGGTGTTGAATGAAGGTTCGTCACTCCTAGTCGGATCCAAATACAGGCTGGAAGGTCTCGTTCGGGCGCTACTGGAAACAGTTCTTAAACATGTCCTCGCAACCCTAAGGTGAAGGTTCATGATCTATAGTTACCACTACGTCGCGTATAATTTATTTAAAGAGGCGCGGTCTCGTGATGTCGATTTGACAAGTCTGACTGGCGGCGCTTGACAACCAACAACCATCTGTCTTTGGTTTCGCTTTCATACCACTATGTCGTTGACGTATGTGTCTCTCAAATCTGATGCTACTATTTGCTGAGATTCCAAAGGTTCACTCCTTCAACTACGGTCGATATGTCCAAAGAACGGGACTGGCCTGCAAGCCTTGGTATCACTTTGCGAAGCATGCGCCCTCACCCATGTTGATTTTTTCCCTGCATACAGGGATGTTGGACTGGGACTCTACCGGTGTTCTGTTTACGAAAAGATCCCTCATCGAGTTTTTGAAGTTGGTCTTTTCTTGAGGGAGTGTTTAACCATCTGAACATCGGGCCTTTTAGATATGCTGGCATCACCGTTGATCCCAACTTTGCGAATATCGCAAAACTTCCCCGTATGTTTTGTGCTCTCATGCATTATCATCTTTTCCTATATTTAGTCCCTTTGAAACCGATACAGGATACGCTAAGTTTGGCAAAGTGACTGAAGCCATTGAAGAAGATACCGCCGTCAAAGCCGATTCTGGTAGGGTTGGGCATGGGTCTTTTTATTCCCAATTATATAATATCCCCTAGATTCAACAGCGCAGAATGACAGTTTTAAACCGTCACGTCGTGTCAGGACGGTGCCCGGCGGTCCTCACACCGATATCTTTGCTCACGAAGATGACGGCGATGCTCTCTCTCATGCGCCTCCAAAACCTGTTGATACACAAGTTGCGTCCTAGAGTTCTATGCACAACTTTTTGGTAAACTCACTCTGTTCATCTGTAGCCAAGTGCCTCTACAACTGCAGCCACTGAAACAGCTGAAGAAAATGAAGAGATTGGCATTAACTTTACTTCCAGTGTAAAACCCAGCAGGCGCGTTGGATTTTTGAGCTCATTCACTCTCTGTATTAATGGTTAAATTATCTTCTAGACGTGTTCGAGAAAATCCTGGAGGGAACACTAGCATGGCAAACTTTTGGGATCCTGAAGCACCAGTCGAATTCAAGCCAACTCGCCGGTATGTCTTCCCTTCAATATGCAAAAGCAGTTGACCAAGTAATGCTATTTAGTGTGAGACAAGGTCCTGGCGGCCACGACAGCATCAGTGGGGTGAGTTTCTGGCTATATTGTTGCAAAAGGCAAATGTCGCTTAGCTGTATAAACAGATATTTTGATACATGGTACTTTGAAAGCTAAAGGGAATGCAACAATTATATATGATGATGTACATATTGAGCGCGATATTCCTGTATTTTGCGTTATAAAATGCAAAAAAGAAAAAATTGTACTATGGTAGCGGCGAGGTTCGAACTCGCGCGGACTTTCGCCCATTGGGAATCAAGAGTGCTTAAATCCAACGCCTTAGACCAACTCGGCCACGCTACCCATCAACATTTGGTCCTCCGGTTCGTATATATTATAGAGGGAGCTAAACCATATACTTTTCACAGGAAATCGCCGCCTGCACTTTTGCGAAACCATTTTACAATAGAGAACATCCCTGTTATGAGGAGACCAATGTTGTGTGTATTGAAAAGTCTCAGCCTCCAAAACTCCATATCTTAACAGTACTATCATCACTGCCTGATACAAGTTTGTCTTCCCCAAGAGCAAGACAACTGACGGCAGCTTCATGTCCAACAAGTGTTGAAGTACAGCTACCATTCTCTCTTGACCAGACCTAGTTCGGCATCAACACATACCTATTGAGGAAGGAAGTAGCACGTTACCCACCTTGATCGTTCGGTCATGACTTCCACTGACTAGTCGCATCTTATCACTTGCTACCCCCCACACACCTTCTATATGCCCGAAATACGTTTGCACCGCTTTTGCAGTATCGATATCCCAAAGCTTGATGGTGTTATCCAGACTACCAGAAATAAGAATCGGTTTTTTGCGCTTGGGAATGAGATGGCCTTTGTCACGAGATTCCAAAGTAGGTTCGTCTGGTACAGGCTCGACAGCATCGGCTGCGGTCTCCTCGTACTCCTCCACAAATAAAAGCTTCATGGTTTGCACTTGGCCAAGATGACCAGTGAATTGTCTCACGCATGTACGTACATTCAAGTCCCAGAGCTTTATGGTCCCATCGTCCGAAGCAGAAAACAGCATCTTGCCAGGGTCGATTTGAGACGAAGCACACCCGCTGCCACTCATTGGGGAAGCCGACCCAGCAACATCGAAAATAAATGAATCAGCAGACGATGCCCGCGTTTCTGGATTCGAGTCCCACAACTGAACGGCATTCACCCAGTCCGAGTGACCATGTAAAGTAAAAACGCCTCCAGTACGCAAATTCCAAACTTTGATCGTAGAATCAACACCGCCACTCGCAAGGACGTTGGAGTCAAAATTGAGGCAGACAACTCCTCCGGTGTGGCCATTCAGAGTCTTAATGCATTTCCCTCGGCGCCAATCCCATACCTTCAGGGTGGAGTCCATGCTTCCAGTGATAAGTTTGACTTCATCAAACTGCAAAGCCCGTACAGTACCTGTGTGACCTCTCAGGCAATGGAGTTCCACTCCCGTTTCAAGGTTCCAAACACGTATAGTTCTGTCGTACGAACCCGTTATCAAAACGGGAAAGGCAGGATGGGATAGCGTCTCTGAGAACTGTAGGCACATGACGCCGTCTGTATGACCTTTGAAAGTACGGACCGTGTAGCGACCTCGTCGCCAGTTGCGTTCAATAGTCATTCGCTCGCTATAAACATCCTTCCATGGTCGTGTGACTGACGGTATTTGAGGTAGGGATGGATGTGGTGCCAGTAGACTGGATGGAAGGGAGTTCGCGTCGACGGAAGGATTAGAGGTAGAAGGAGATGTTGTGTCACAGACCACAGATGGAATTTCAGGCAAGCAACCTTCAGAGCGCTGGCGTTTCGTGGGTGGTGATAGAATATCTGATGAGTCCTGCACATTGCGCTTGAGTGAGGTTGAAGAGGTTGATTCTAAGGTGGATAAAGAAGGGGAGATCGGCAAAGGGGAAGGACTGGGAGAAGTAGATTTGGGACGACAGGCTCGCCTCCTCTCTAAGATGGGCAGGCCCCAACCACACTTGTGACATTTCTGTCCGATATGTTGTTCGCAGATGCCTCGCCAAAGGATGTTGTCGTCTGCAAGACATCTCCATCGCCTGGTAACCTGTGCTGCACGACATAGGGACGTTGCATCCAGATACCCAAGAATCCTGAGAGCAACTTCGCGGGGTAAGACGACAAAAGGATCGATGCGAATGAGATGGGCAAGCTGTTCGGTTAGAAGGGAGAGTTGGGAAAAACAGCACATGGTAAGGAGGCCCTGCAAAATGAGTGCACGTCGGGGATGAGATGAGGATGAAAAGTTCGACCAGATGGCATTGACTGCTTCTCGTTCTTCTAACGAGAGGGCGTCTAGCGACTGTATATATAAAGTTGAGATGAGAGCATTGCATATAATGTAACGCACCTGCTGCAACTTGAGATTAGTTCCCTCATCGGCCATTCTCTGGTGGCGAACACAAAGTTTGCGTGGTGGTGATTTCGTCGTGCTTGTGAAAGATTCCGCATTATCAAGTACTGCTACTGGTTCAAAACTCATGGGCTGAGGATCCGACGATGAAATGGCCAAGCGAGCAGCAGGAATTGTATCGCAAACGTAAGAGGAGGGTTTGGGGGGCATTTTGGGGTTCAGGGAAAGCAGACGGACTTGTTATTTATTTATTGTAAATTTTATTCGCCAAATGTCGCCATCCTGATCAAACGCTTTCGTATACTTCAAAGATATATATATAACAGGCTAGAATCGCGAATGATTGCATATCTCCTCCATATCTCCCTTTCAATCCAGCGTGATCTTAAGCTGCTCCAATGGTATGGGCACAAAAGCATCCAGCACAATCGTCCGTGAGGCCAGTTCGGGTTCACAATGCGCAGGCACGAGCTGTCGAATCAAATCGGGTCGCACTGAAAGTTCTGTGACAGTGCAAATTAGTTAAGATGCAAATCACAACAGAAAGGCGTCATCCTAGGTCAGACTTACCTTCGCGTGTAAAATTGAAGAGTGGAGGGAAATCCTTCCCATTTGGCATTCTCGCACCTTCTGCCCTCAGCTCGTCAAAGAAAGGGTGGATCATCGCCTCCACCGCGCTCAGGCGCGCACCTGGTGTGTACTCCAACAACTTTGATACCAGGTCAATCGCTTCGGGGGCTGTGCGAGGCCTGAAGACCTGTTCTGCTTTAATACGAAGCTCGCCTTTCTATCCAACTTTGAAACATACTTTTGAAAATGGATGAGGTTTGATTTGTGGGAATTTGTGCTCCATATAATTGGGGTTCATTGTCTTGATTTGCTCACGCGATGGCGTTCCAAGCACTTTGATAATCTCCACCAGTTGATCAATACCACTCTCTCCAGGGAATAAAGGCTGGCCAAGCATCAACTCTGCCATTACACATCCTGTTGACCATATGTCTGTTAAACAGACTGACGATTAGTTTGTGTTCGTTTGTTTTAAACAACGTAAAATAACTTGCCGATGTTAGTTGTGTAGTTGGTGGCCCCAAAAATAAGCTCGGGAGCACGGTAGTACCTGGAGCAGATATAACTGACATTTGGTTCGCCTGCAACCAATATTTTTGCAGACCCGAAGTCGCAAAGCTTCAGTACACCAGTTGCTGGGTTCAGCAACAAGTTCTGGGGTTTGATATCTCGATGGCAGATGCCAACGGAGTGAATATAGGCAAGGGAACGTAAAAGTTGGTACATATACAATTTGATTTGAAGCATGGGCATTGGTTGCTTGAGTTTTGCATAATGGCGACTTGCACGATAAACAGTTTCGGGTACATATTCCAACACAAGGTTTAGATAAACTTCATCTTTCTATGAGTTGGAGGTTTCTGAGTAGATTTCCAAGATATGAAGATGGTTGCTGCCCCACCTTGTCTCCGTTTGAATAAAAGAATGCCCGCAGGTCAACAACGTTTGGATGACCGACGAGTCTCATTATTTGTAGCTCGCGATTCTGGAAAGGTGAGGAAAGGAAGCTCAAGGGAGCGTGATTGACGGGGAAGATCCGAAAAACAAACCTTGAATCGCTTATCCTGCAACACCTTCTTAATGGCAATGTCCTCCCCGTCCTTGGGCGAACCTACGAGTTTTGCTTGAAAAACGACACCAAAAGAGCCATTTCCGACGACTTTGCAGTTTGTGTAGGTGAGGTCTCTTGTATCGCCTGATTTACCGTCGGAAGCAATAACTTTGACAACCTTGTGTGGATCGTCGATTGCTAGCATTGAGATATTGATTTGAAGCGATTAGAGAAAGATAGAAAGGAGATATCGGGTGAGGGGCCACGGACAAAAAAAGATTGATTCATAGAGCAATGAAGTCGAACAAGTTACGTACGGGAGACTTTTACACCATTGATTGGGCCGTGGGTCGCCATGATAAATTCTGGAAAGAGATGTAGAGATACAGAGCGTTAAGAAAAAGAAGGAAAAATAGGACGAGTGGTGATGAAGAGGATAATTGAGATGAGCGGAATAAATCGGACGTTGTTGGACGATAGGAGCCGGGGATGTTCGGTCGTTGAAGAAGCTGGGAACGATGATGGAGGAGGAGGTTGGTGAAGAGCTGTGAACAAGAACAGGTGACTAAAACTCGGTGACAAATAGTTACAAACAACGACTACATACTATCTCCAATGAGCCCCATCCTTCCCTATATAAAAATGCTTAATCTCATGGCCTTCTTCCCATGGATACCGTGGCACAGCGGACTACCTACACAGGCAGTGGTACAGTTAACGACCCCTACATTGTCGGTTGGGATTTAAATGACCCTGAAAACCCCTATAACTGGCCCAAATTCAAGAAATGGGTCATAACTGCACAGGTTCGCTCATTCTAGTTATTATTTTGAGTTTTTAAGATTATTTGCTCTTCCTTTCAGCTGGCTGTATGCACCTGGACGGTATCATTTAGCAGTAGCTCTTACACTGGAGGCCTTCAGTACATTATGCACGATCTGAATATTTCATATAATGTCGCCATAGTCGGTATATCTCTCTATGTTCTAGGTTTTGCTTTAGGGTAAGGCAGCTCCAAACTCTTCAAGTAATCGGTTCGCTGATACTCATCACAGACCTTTGGCTTTCGCTCCAACCAGTGAGGTAAGACTGCCTTACCAGTTTTTTTTTTGCCTCAGCAGCTGCCTTACTCCTTTCTCTTCGGGCAGATGTTTGGAAGGGTATGAGGATCCTTTGAAGGCTATTGCAAATGATTCCGGCTAAATAATGATTCCGGATAGCGCATCATCTTTCTCATAACGATCTCGATCTATACGGTTTTTCAGCTGGAGGGAGCTTTGAGTCACAATCTCCCTACCTTACTTTCATGCCGTTTAATAACAGGGATCTGCGGTGCATCCCGTCAGTACCCATATACTTTACGCCTTTACGCCATAATCCATCCACTCATTATTTGATACTTATAACAGCCTTCACCAACGGTGGTGGCGTCATAAGTGATATCTGGAACGCCCGTGAACGTGGACTTGCTTCGGCAATTTACGCCACCGTCCCATTTCTTGGTCCTGGTGAGAATACATGCATTTCATATCATCAACAGACGCGTCAACTCTTTCATTAGTTATAGGCCCAATTGTTGGAGGATTTGTTGCTCAAAATCCACACCTAGGGTGGCATTTCAATTTCTGGCTCGTGGTCATATTTTCGGTTTTCACGCTCGCATCCGGATATTTCTTGACCCCGGAAACGGTGGGTATACCGATATTGTCATCGGCCGTCTGTCGGCCATAACTGACAAACCTTTGTTGAACGATAAAAACAACGCAGTATGCTCCTATCCTTCTTCGTCGGCGCGCTAGGAGTTACACTGCTGCCTCCAATGACATGATACAATACGTCTCCATTCACGATTTAAATCAATCAAAACCTTTCTCTCAAGTCATGCGTACAAATCTTAGCAGGCCTTTCTGTATGTCTTCAGCGCCTTAAATACTATCGCTGTGAAGTCTTTTTGACCCACCCCATCAGTGTTCTTGGTCACCGAACCCATCGTGCTTCTCCTCGCCATATATGTGTCAATCGTTTATGGAACACTCTACGCCCTTTTCTCAGCTTTTCCTATGGTCTTCCAGGAGCATAGGCATTTTTCTCCTGGAGAAGGAGGTCTTGCTTTTCTTGGCGTCGGACTTGGAATTCTGGGAGGACTTGTGTCACAGCCTATACAGAACAAGTTTTATTGGAAAATGATGGACAAGAGCGAAAGTGGCAGAGCCCCGCCTGAAGCGTGAGCCGTCTCAGTCTGCAGGATTTTCATGTCGCCTAACAAGTATTCCAGTCGTTTACCGCTGGCGATGGTCGGTGCTATCCTAAATCCGCTAGGGCTTTGGTGGTTTGCCTGGTACGCTGATTTTGAAACTTCCAGAGGTGTCAGCAATAATAGAATAAACCTGGCTTCACAGGACAACGAAGCCATCAATTCATTGGATCGTTCCTATTCTAGCTGGAATTCCATTCGGCATGGGAGTAGCTCAAATTTTACAGAGTTTGACCACGTATTTAATGGACACCTACACCATCTATGTCGCCAGCGCCCTCGCAGCTACAATTGTGTTACGATCGATCTGTGGCGCAGTGTTCCCTCTATTCTGTCCTGCATTATTTAAGGCTCTCGGAGATGAAAGGGCCATGACTGTATTTGTTTGTCCACCGTGTGTGTGCCTATCCCAATCCTCTTTTGGGTGAGTGATTTCATTTAGATACTTTCTTTGCCCACAAACGCTAACGGGACAAACCCTGTTTTATTTCCTATTTAGAAATATGGCCTGTGGATCAGGAACAGATCTAAATTTGCCTACAAGGATTCTCAATCCAGCCTTTCCGGGAGGAACACAGCTTTATCCCTATTGGAGGGGAGGCCTATGAACGAAATGCCGCCGTATCACCTGCCTGTGACGAAAGGCGGTTGTTTGCAGCACAAAAGCCTGACAACAGAAAATGAGGACAAGGAATTATGATTGGTGGAATGAATATGCATTGTCGCTGGACCCCTCTTTTTCTTTCCTGCACTTTTTTTGGAAGCTATGACCTTGACAACCAGGGCGAGGATCTAGTTCTACACTTTTAATGGCGCCTGATGACTTACGAACTTTTACTACATAGAGGTTTGCCAGGTTGAATATTCAGACTCACAATAACCCTGTTGTGACATGCAAGTTATATAGAGGAGCGCAAGAGAGTGTGAGACCAAACATGGACAGTAGTGATACACCCGTCAGTTTTCCGTTACGGTTGTATGATGACTCAGAATCATTGGAAGAATCTACGCCTTGTTGCATTGTGCTTGGCGTTTGCGCAAGCTTTGTGACAAGGGCTTGTTGGTTAAAGCCACGTCGGAAAGCCTCTATCTCACGAGTCATACTGAATCTGAAGACGCTCCATCAAAAGGCACATGGACCTGCACGAAATCCGATGCAACTATCGCACTCTTTCCTGGGCCCCAGGCTTCACTTGCTTTCTTCTCAATGTCACGAATGATCGAATTGCGCGCGAGATCAGCTGGGTTACGTGGTGCCGGGAACCTAGGCAACATAAATGAATTGGTAGGTGGGCACTGAAAAACGATGAAAGTGGCGCCGACCTCCCTCCAATATGGTTAAGCACCAATTGTCGAGCATCAATTTTTTTTGCGAATGCACCTGCCATGTCCGGTACAGAGTGACCTCTTGCGAGCGCCTTTTGTAGAATTTCGTCTGCAAAGCGTCGGGACAGCTTGCCCGATGGATCTGCCTCTTTCGAAATATGGGAGTCGGTAGCTTCGTGGACGAGTAAGGCTGGAGACGGGTTAAGACACAGCGGAATAATTGGCGAAGGATCATGGGTGTCCCCAAGAAGAACCAATTTCCGGAAAGGATATCGAATCTCAGTAAATACGTAGCCTAGGCAGGGATCTGAAAGAGAGAAATTGCTTCATTTATGCTTGCAGGCCAGTGCAATAAGTGAATAGTGCGACATACCTCGATGAAGCACTGGACCTACATCAACGACAATTTCACTCATAGTACCTTTACCATAAGCTACAGCACGCCAGAGTCCATCTTCAGGTGAAGGCCTGATGTCCAGCCCAGCAACTTCACTGGAATGCATTACAGTGGGTTCTGAAATGGTGGAATTTGACAAAGAGATAGAAGTTGGGAGTTCGCAGGGTGTAATAGCATCTTCTGCGTTCAACAGTTCATGGACAACATACTTATCTGAGGTGCGAGTAAGAGTCATCTTCATGACCTGCCGGATGAACAATCGCAAGCCAGCAGGTCCATATAGCTCAATCTTTGGCTAACAATGAACATGAATTCAGTATTCTATTGAACTTGGGGAGAAACTAAAAGAGAAATTACTATTGGATTATCCTGTAACGCATAAGGAGAGTTTGCCGCAGGCGGAGGGAAGAGAATGTTGCGCAAGAGAGGAACGATACCCATGATATGATCCGCTGGGAGAAGGTAAGTAGAGGTGGTATTTTCGGGTTGATGAATTACCATGCATATGGGTAATAAATATTTTTGTGATTCTGTTTAAACGTAAGTGGGGTCTATTAGAAGCAGGTTGAAATTGGAATTGGCGCGTGGTCCCCTCAGCGCAATCGACCACTATCTTGATGAAAGACGTTAAATGTAGATAGATGGATAGAGATATGCTTACTCCAAAGAGAGTGATCAGCAAGCATGTCACAAACCAAGGACGAACAGTTTCTAGACTCTGAGGGTCCACCACCGCTAGCAGTGCCCAGAAAAGTGACTGTCATTTGGGACATAAGTCAAGAGGTGCGCGGACACGTGACCTTGTCTGGCTGACCTTGGCTCAACCACTGACCAGAACCCAAACACTCCTTTCTTAATTATGCAGATGCCCAACGTGTTCGTCGTTCCACCAGAGGAGGACCAATCACCTGCTTGGTGCTTTTTCGACGCTGCACATCCCACTCTCTCACAGATAATAGACCGACCAGAAACCCCAGATATTCATGTTTTTTCTTTTCCTGACAGTAACGACCCTTCTCCTTTTGGCAAAGAGTTGCCAGTATTCGTGGATCCCCTTATTGCACCAAGAAATAATAGTTCTGAAACGCGGTCAATCGTCGATGCTCTGGAGGACGAAAATGAGGACAATATCTACCACGACATCGATACCGACTCGGAATATGATCAAGATACAGAACTCGAAGGTGCCCTAAGCTCTGTTCACAACGAACCTTTCAGAACACTTCGAGATACTTCAAACGACTCGGACGTCATCGAAGTCGTCAAAGTTAGGCGTAGCAGGCATTCTTCTCCCAAAGAGGACGACGGACCGCAAAATGTTGGCTTGACGTCAGAATTTAAACGTTCAAAAACACTCAAATCCCGCGCCTCAAAAGCCTTCCGTTCTCTCAAAGGTTCTCTACGGACGTCCAAACCTCGCGCTCAAGACCTCTTTGCGTCGGCCAAGTCAAACTCTCACCATCATTCTGACATTGTCACAGCTACGATGCCGGGTGCATCTCCTCGTCCTCCTACCCCCTCCGTATCCCGCCGTGGCTCTAGAATTCTCTCCCACTTATTCATCTCGCCATCTCTCAGGTCTCGTTCTTCTATCTCCTCTCTTGATGAACCCACCCTTGTTTCTCGATCGGAACCAGCTTTCTTTGCTTTAACCTCGTCACCCACACAGAGCAGTTTCGTTTCCGCCTCATCCGCAACTGACCGCCTATCTTGTCGTTCATCAATCTACGAGAATGAACTGTTGCAGGACGAAGCCCGACTTAAAGCTGCCTCTCCTACACCCACCGCAACTACTGATTTCAAAAAAACAAAAAGCCGCCGCTTTTCAATACTCAGTTTGCATAAACTTTTTTCCTTTTCATCGCCTGCCTCCTCTACGCCCTCTTCACCCATATCTCTAACCTTTGATGATTCAAATTGCACACCAACTCTTCGCTCCACTTCTTGCACTCCTTCATCCGTCACATCCGTCTGCACTACTTCGGGTCCACAAACACCCACAAATATGGAAGATGGTCTACCCATAAGCCCACTTTCTCGAGGACAGGATACCGGCCCAGCGTCATTTGCATCTATTTTGGACTCAGATGTTGTGCTGAATCTTGGTCTGGGGTTAAGCTTAGACAATTTTTGTGCCAGAAGCTCTTCTGACGAACACACACCGAGAGCCCGAAGGACCTTCCGTTCCTCTACCTCTTCTCAAGAATCTAGGATAAGTAACTCAAAACGTCAGGAGAAAGCAACTCCATGTCCTCCTCCAACTTCTGGGCCTGGTGTATTCCAGCATGAGCCTGGAGATTTGAGCTTCGAGATGAGACTAGATTCATTGCATTTTGACTCTCTTTCTTTCGATGCGGACCACTTCTTTACCACAAATTGATACCTTTCATTGCTACAGTTCTACCAACGCTGTCACGCACGTAAACCACTCTCCTTTGCAAAGCTTTTAACCCTAGTTCACGATTGACTCTACTCTTTATGACCTTTTACATCTCATTCATTGGATCACACATTTCATGTATATACAAATTTCTGTCCTGGAGACTTCAGCTACTAGTACCTCACTACATTGTTGTCGTAGTTGGGAACGAACACGTTGATCAATAAGAGTTGGAAATTCAGTGAGTTACTAGCATTCAGCATACACGGCGAGTGTTAAACGCTCTATATCCTGTCGTACATAATTGATCCTGAACGATAAGGATATCCTTTTCTCTTTAGGGTGAACAGTAAGCCGTGGGCACGAGGCGACGGCTCTGGATACTTAGAACCATCGGTGATCGGAAAACTTGTTGCAAGGGCAAAGCAACTTGGAATAGGAGAAGTTCAATGAACACCAGACTAGCTCAAGGCTTCATGAGAGGTTCAATCCACACTGCCTGAAAACAAAAATGCGTGGTGTAAGTGTGAGGACGTAATGGGTATACGAAGAAGATGCACTGTAGTCATAACTCCTTCTCCATCTTTACCGACGGAATGTATCGCTGTGCTAATCACGCTTGGACTAGTGACATAGCGCGCCAAACGCTCCAGTTTATCCACTTCGATACCAAATTCCATTGAAAGTTTTTCAAGATCCTTTTGCGTATGAGTAGATTTGCGTTGATTCAAGAGCTCAGTCAAGGTCGAAGAGTACAGATGGTTTTTGGCCAAATGAGGCGACGAAGCCTCGAACTCTGGCTTTGCACGAGACTCAAACAGGCGACTTGTTGTGCTGCCCATGGGATCCTTGATTATAGCCCCGGTTAACATCAACACTGACATAACAGAAATACACATCCTACTGGACGTATTGTTTCCATGGAGTGGTTAACGCGAACTGGTCCAAGACGACTCAGGTTTGCCAGGAAGTCAGGATCCCCGGCATCTTGTTCGATTTCTACAAAAATGATCAAGTTAAATCGACTATAACAAGAGGTATATCTTCGACCTTTGGTTCTATGACTATCCGCTAGTCGATTCTTGCTTGTTGCTTCAGTTGTTGGGACTCGACTTGGCTTTGGGTATCTGCGAGCAGTTTTGGAGGCAGCACTTCCCATGGCTGTATGTTGCTAAGTATCAATTATGTAAGCTGGTTGTCATTGGTCGAGACTAAGGACAAGTTATGTACATAAAATTTAACATTTAATATAAACAGAAAAGCAAAAGCAGAGCTAGCTAGTCTATTGAATTTTAACGGCAATCGTAAGACGACCATCCTTTGTTATACAACTATGAAAAGACGAGATAAAACGGCAAGAGGATCTGCTCCAGCACCAACAAGCAACCGCCGCAGGAGTAATGCCCTATTTTTGTTAGTGGGATAGGAAACGAGTGGATAGGCATGCACAGCGATGCAAAAGGGGGGGTATAAAAAAACTTTTTTCCGGAACATTGTTTGTAAACCAAGTGCACAAAATGTACAAAAGCAAATTGCGAAACCAAGCGAGTGAAAGGGTTGTGCAACTAAGGCGCAGATAGGTTCAAAAAAAATGGCATGAATAGAGGCTTTTAAACGAGTGGCGTCATGAGATGTCGTGTGAATGGCGTTTATGCGTGAAAAGTTCCCATGTTTGAAGGTGGACTCTGTTGGTAGGGAGCATACATGTATGGTTGATACACGTGAGGCGGAACAGATTGTGGTGGTAATCCTGCGTAGGGCGACTGATTCATGCCAGGAAGGGCACCCTGGATGACGTTGGACGATTGGTTACCGTACGAATTGGAAGGTCCCATAGAAGCATTAGCAGGAACTCCAGCAGGACGACGAATGCCAACCTGTCGTGGGCTACCAGCCTCTGAGCGCATACCAAAAGGATTGAATTGGTCCGGAGATTGCGAGAAAGTAGATGGGGCAGGAGCCATACGTCTAACTGGAGCAGGGTTGTAACTAGGGTCAATATGCAATTGCGGTGGAGCAGGTGGTCCAGCTTGAGGATTCTGTCCTCCCATTTGCAAAGCAGCCATCATGGATGCAAAACCTTGATCATTGGACGGGTATCCAGATGGCAGTCCTGGAACGCCGAAATTTTGCGATGAGTTTTTAGTGACCTTGCCGGTCGGTGGAAGCGTGTTATTGTATGTTGGCTGGAAATTCGGTACTGGTAAACCAACTTCTTCGATAAGTCTTCGGTACGCTTGTGTTGCGATGACCTTGAGTTCAATGAGCACTCGCTTTGTCGCCTCGGTGTAATCTTGTTTGGCCAATGGATCAATGAACGGACTGGCAAGTATTTTGTGGACAACTGCAACACCATTCACTTGGTCACCCAAAACATCAGTGAGGACGTGATCTCCAGGAGACGAGAACAATGCCTCAACAATCTGCCTCGATGCCTCCGGCTCAATTTTTTGGTTGACAATGCGAAGAACAGTGAGCGAAGCAAGTTTATGGGTACAGAGGTGGGAGAGATGTGGTGTGAATCGCGGAGCCAAGAGGTTGTAGCGAGATGGGAATCCAGACGCATCAAGGAGCCAGGTAAGTAACAACGCTCCGTTAGGGTTGGTCGCTAAAGGAATGGAGTTCAGAATGACAGCCGTGGCAATTCGACGCTGTTGATTGATTGTGATATGAGGGCTCTCAAGACATGCCCTCATACTACGAGCCCCAAATCGACCTTGGGCAACCTCCCACATACGGTCGACAATTGCATCGAAGATGAAATCATTGGCAGGAGCGCCGAAGCGTAAGCAACACCTGGTAAATGCGATGAGAAACATGAATGAATAGAACCACATTTTGAACTTACTGAACAACATAATTACCAAACTGGTCCAAGAGGAGCGGCGGAGCATAAGCTCGCAAGTTTTGAGCAATAAGTGCAACCTCTTCTGGGCTAGTGACACATTCTATGATCTTCTGAGCAGCCCAAGTTCCGTTTTTGTGAATACCAATCATGGCAAGATGGGGGCAAATGCGCTCGAGCATTGCAACGCGAGGGACTGAAGAGCATCTTTCGAACAGCTTTTGCACCACCTAAAAGGAAGGATCCTCAACTTGTTTTTCACAAGTATCCCAAGAAATGACAAACCGTATTACCAAGCCAATCAGACGCGAGATCGACAATTTCACCATCCAAAAAGTCGGCAGCTACTTGATCAATATCTTCAACCGTCATAGTACCAGAGTCCAAACGCTTGCGCAGTTCGCGCAACTTGGAAGCATCCCAGCGCCTATTGTGAGACCGTTCCGACACCAAAGGAATCGTAGTATAATACATTGTCGGAGGCCTAAACTCTGTTCATCGCAAGCATGATTGATCAATAAAAACAAAGTAACTGAGGATAAAATACTGACCTGCAAGAGCTTGAATGTCAGCCTCGGCATCACTACTTCCACCGCTCAATTCCCTCAAGATCATTTGCTGCTCGGTGACAGAAGGTGCCCATCCAGGGGTTTTGCCACCTTCCGGTATATAGGTGCTACTATGCATGCCAGATGCAATCATGCTGAGAAGGAGATTAGACCTGTAATTCTCAACGGCCCCACCCAGAACTTGCTGGTCGACAGGTATGGTAGAGGCGCCTTTGATACCACGTAGTGCATGAATGGTTGCCCCAACGCTCAGATCGCCAACACCTTGAGTAACGACACTCGCATTCTCATCCGGAGAACCACTTCCTTCCTGGCCATTCTTGACAGGAACTTTAGCAAACCCAATACGGATAGCGCCAACATCACTGCCTAGAACGTCACGACCATTAAGGGCCTTGCGAGCTCGAACTGCATCATCCAGGCGCTCGAAATTAACTGAGAAAGTAAAAGGTATTCAACTATTTGACGCATTTCATAGATACAAGATGAAACTTACTGAATCCGCAATTTTTATGGGTGAGAACACGAGCCGACTCAATTGGACCATACGGGCTGAAAACACTCAAAATCGTAGCAGGAGTGGTAGACGAGGGAATGGAACCAATCCAGAGTGCCCTAGTTGGTGTCGACTGAAGTTGAGCATCCATTGCGTTGAACCCCGCATTGCTGCTTGATGATTTAGTCGCTCCAGAGCCGGGCGAAGTAGGACCCGGACTAACAGGGTTTCCTTTAGCAGGTGCAACAGGGGCGCTGTCGGCCTTGCCAAATCCAATCCTAACGGTCTGTCCATTAGGCATGCCAATGTTACCTCCCAAACGATTCAAAACATCATCTTTAGCACGAATAGCATCGGCTTGGTCAACAAAGTTAACGAATCCACATTCCTGAAGAGATGCAGACAAGTTTAATGACATTTGTGACGTGGAAAGAAAAGCTTGAAAAAAAAATACCTTTTCGGGAAGGAGCCTCAAACTTTCGATCGCACCGTACGGAGCGAACACATGAATCAACTGTTCGCTGGTGACTGCACTATCCAAATTTCCTATCCACAAGGATCGGGTGGGAGTCTGCAACTGGGAAGAAGGGCCTTCTGACTTGGGAGAAACTGATCGATTCTGGCCAGAAGGAGCAAGAAGATAGGCGGATGCACCCCTCCCCATGGGAATATCACCACCGTTAGGGAAGTGGACGGTGGGAGAAACACCAGGACGAGCGGAAGATAACTTATCTGTCTTCAATATACCGGAAGTATTGTTGATGTTATTAGCAAGGGAGATATTATTGCTTGAATAAGAGAGCTCGTTGGAATAAGCGTGGGCATCACTGGAAGGTGCACGTCGTTGAAGGGAACGCAAGGGATCGTCGAGGATTCCAACAGAGATCGCACGCGGCCTATTGGTGGCAAGATTATCAGATTTGTAACCGGTGCCGAGATAGTTTGAGGGCACGAAGTCTCCTGCTCCGGGCATATCATACATCTGCTGACGGTCGTAGGCGAGAGAGTCGAAACCATCTACAAAGTAATCCTCTTCTTCCTCTGCTGCAGGGGTCGACAGCAAAGAACCGGATGCAGAGTTACGAGAGCGATAAGGATTGGAAACTGTGCTTGCACGCATTCGTGATGGGTTCGCAAGGTTGCCAGCGATAGCGGCCTGAGCTTGATTGCGTAACTCGGAAAGGGTCGCTGCAGGCGGGGGTCTGTGATTGTCATCCAAACCAAGATAATCGAGGGTGGCAACTTTGAAATCATCTGTGCTCAAGTCGGTCGAAGACGCCGAGCGCAATTCGTCGAGGACCGAGAAGCCATTACCATTGCCATTAGAGTTGGAAAGCCAGGACGATGAGAATATAGAAGGGCCAAAAGCATTGGAAAGTCCACCACTGAGTAAGTTGAGTGAACCAGACCTCAATCTGCTGTGTCGCTCGGTGGTAGCCGTGGAAGTAGGTGGTACGACAGGGGGAGCAGGGGGAGTAACAGTGGTTGTTGAATGACGCAAAGTTGGCCTGGCAGGTGTTGGCAAACTCGGGATGGGGGCAATGGTCGGTAGCCTCTGAGACTGATCAATGAGAGAATCCGTGGAAGTTGTTGAGGATGCCGCAAAACGTTGAGCAGCAAGTTGGACATTGGAAGGTAAGGTCCCAGCCCTTGCTCTTCTAAACCCAGGAGGGTAATTAGTAGGCGGCAAAGATGAGCCATCACCAGAGACTGTGACAGAAGGTGAAGAGTCATCCGGTGGGGAGCCGCCTGATGCTAAAGCCCTGAGTGCGGGGGGCCTATATCTACCTGCTAATCCATCAGCTTGAGACTCTCTAGCTCTGAAAGTCATAAGATCAGTTATAATAAAAAAAAGAAAAAAAAGGAGATATTAGGGATTACCTCTTAGCGAATGCTGCTGAGGGTGCAGGAGGTGGGGTTTTCCCTGAGGGAGGAGCCCTGGAATAGGAGCCATTGTTGTCAGAGACGGATAAAGACATTATATTTTTGTTTGAATGAAGGAAGATTAGGGATTACGAATTTGTGAGCTTCAGTGAAGTAGGAAAGACGTCAAGGAGAGAAGAAGTGGAGAATTAGATGGGAAACAAGAGCTACTTGTGTAGTCGTAAGGGGTGGAAGGGGGAGACTGTCGGAGGAGCGAGTGAGCTACTCGCAAGTTGTTTACCCTGGGGACTGGCCAGCTGGCTTTTTCCCACGCATCTTCCGCAGCCGGTGCAATTATTTTATTACTAAGGAGGGGGGTATTACAAGCTTACGAATGAAGAGGATAATTTACAATGTAAAAATACAGAAAACATTACTCAAGAAAGCGAGTTTCTCGACCCTGCTTTACGCGAACGTGTCCGAGATGGTTGTGGCAGAGCCTGATGTGCAGCAGCTAATGCATCTGCGACTCGTTTAGACCTACGCAGTGGCCTATCAGAGTGCTCTGTCTGTGCGACAGGTGTAGGTGTAGAAACAGGGGACAGTATCGTCCTCTCCATATTGTCTTCTTCCTCCACAGGAGCAGGCTTAGAAGGCACATCCAACACCAACGTGTCCTCCCCGCCTTCTTCCGATGATTCTCTATCCCAATCCGGAATTACGCATAACTCCTGGAAAATTTCCTGCTCGGTCGCGCTCAAAGGAACCTCCATGTGCTCAACTTGCTTTCCTCCCACGGCAAGCGCCGCCGTAAGCGCAAACGGTACCGACGCAGACGTACTACTGCTAGATGACTCGTTATGCATCCACCCAAATCTTGAATCCCAAGACACAGGCGTTCCATTATCAGTCTGAACTTCCAACTTGGCAGCCTGCAATGTCGATTCGAAAGGTTTTCCAAACTGATTTAGTGACCTCGCTGGCGCGTTCGAGCGGTAAAAATCTTGCAATGCAGATGGGAACCGCTCAACAAGCGCATCAGACAAGAAAATATCCAAGGCCAAATCTCCAGCCAGATGTTCTTTCACATATGCTTGCGCTGCCTGCAGTGGTACCCAGGTGCCCGATACTTCGGGTGAACCTTTCGTCACAACTGTGGCATTGGCGATGATACTTAGTACAGGATGAGGTGATCCCGAATAAGCCACAATAGGCGATAGGTTGACAAAATCGGTGTCAATGCGGCGAAGAAGCTGAAATGCACCCAACATCATTTGATACACAGAGATGTCTACAAACGGAAGGGATAGAGAAAACGTTGTCAGATGTCCATCTACCTTGAAAGCATAAAAAGTTTACACTACCTTCTATCTGCGTTGCACTGATGGCAGGGTTGCAGGGTTGACACGTGTGTACGACTACTTTCGGAGCAGTAGGAAAGGGTTGACATCGTGTTTGTGATGGTGATACACACGGTGTTGGAGGGGAGATAGCATAGCTTGAACCCAAAACAGAATTAGGAGTCGTAATAACGGACATGGATTGAAGCAATTTCACGAGTGTTGTCGAAGGCACCGAAGAGTCTCGGGACGAGGTGTCGGAAGGGACTACAGATAGGGGCTGGCGAGTGAGTGGCGGAGAGAGAGAGAAAGACGAGGTCGGCATGGGTACTACAGCCTGGAAAAATGGAGAGGGAACCGGAACTGTTTTTGCCCGAGGACGGACAGTAGCGTACTTTTGTTCAGAGGGTTCGTCAGACCGCAGTGCCTCCAGATCGGGATTGTTGGGTGAAGAGGAAAACGAAGAAAAATGGGGAGGAATGGGAGAAAGTGGCGATGAAGGTCCAGGGACGCTCAGAGGGAAAAGGGAGTCGATACCGAAATCCTCCTGCTTGATGTGCGCGGTCTCTTCAGACGGCCAATCCGGGTTGAGCCTAGTATTGGAATCCCAGTCCCATGGGTCTACAGCTTCAAGTTTAACCTTTTCTTTCCCATCCATGTCAAAGACCGCTTTCGCAAGAACCTCCGCCACTCTAGCATCAGCAATGGTTGAATCAAAATCGTCCCAGGCGTCCAGCATGCCTTGTACATCTCTCGGTTCCTCTTTGACTGTTACCTCCGAGGTTTGCATGATAGGAGCAGAGGGGGATCTTGGACCAGGACTCTCCCACATAGTTTCACCATCACCTTCGCTATCAGGTTCTGCATCCCATCCCATATCTGCATCATGATTACGTGACAAATGACAAGTATAGTCTTTGACGCTGGACATCGTGATATGAAAATCATCTGCTTCGTCTTCCGAGTCGGGTGGAGGTGTGGCGATACTGTAAGCAATGGAAGGAGAGCGTCGGTATGGGTCTCCGTATTGAGACGGAGAAGGGTAGGACGGATAATAACCCTGCAGTGGAGTATAACATGGAATGGAGATGGAGCGACGTGGGTAGGGAGGTAGCGACCAAGGTTCTTCCTCGTCTTTGTTTACTTGAGCCGTTTGTGATTCATCGTCTGAGTAATCAACCGACATGGAGTCTTCGTCAGAACTAGATTCGTAGGCGTCTGAATCATCTTCCTTCTCGGGGTCAAGAGAAAGGGTTGAACTGAACCTTTCACCTGTGGAAGGCTTTACCCCCAGAGGTTTGAGGCGGAGAGTGAGTTTGACTTTGGGTGGGCGTTCATTATCTGAACCTGAACCTCGCGTCGTACATCCCCTCATAGGACGTTTGCGTTTCTCCCCACACCGCTCCACAAGATGCTTCTTCTTAGAAGTGGACTGGTCTTTCGTAGGATCCTGAGCGTCCGGATCGATGTAATCGCATAGACGAATACCAGCACGTGAAAAGGGACAAGGTGCTCCCGTTGCGCGACTGAGATACCAAACTGCGGTGCCTTTCCTAAAGTTAGTAAGCCTATTCTCGGTAGGGTGAGAGTCGCCTCCGGAGCGTGAGTGTAATGCAGGAACTAAGTCATCGTCTGCTGTAGTACCGGATAGAGTATGACTCAAAAGCAAAGGTTGGTCCTGTTGCTTATCACAACGTGATTTGTGTGCTCGGAGATAGGTTGTAATGGCTTGTGCCGCAGCGGATAGGCTATAGATAGGTATTCTTAGAACAGATAACAGAAGAAACAAATGAAAAGATACGAACTTTTGACATACAAGGCCATAACGACAAGCTCGTTCTGCGATATCCTTTATTGTCATGGCGCGGTTATCCTGGAGAAAGTATAAGGATAAGAATATATTGAGGAAAATGAGGTAAAAACGCACGACGGTAAGGAAAGACCGTGCAACAGCAAGAAAGACTTTGTTATTAAGATCATCTGGGTGTAACTGGACGTGCGGTGGTGGAAAAGGAGGGTAAGATTGGGGTGGAACTACATTGTCTATAAGTTTTGAGGTGTATTTTAGAGTAATATTTTGGCGAATACGAGTTGCGTATGGATGATCCATGAGGGAGAGAAATGGGGGTTGCGGAGAGAGGAGTGTAACACTGTTGCCTTTTCTCAGCAAACACTCCGTAATAGGACCCCAGTCACTTGTCACTCTTTTTCTGTTGGGGTCACCCGCAGATCCCCGCATCATTTTGATAGCATTACTAATAATATACATAATACATTAAATCTGGCATCCTTCTTTCAGGCTACCTTCTATAGCAACGTTAGCAACAAACCTCTTTATTTCTCACAATCACACTAACACCTTCTTTGCTTTCTTCACAGGCACCTTGGCCCCAGTCACAGCCTATTCAACATCAGACAACCGATCACATCGACTTCATGACATCTCTCACCTTCTTTGCAGTTCCTCGCTTGGATGGGACAGTCACCTTTTTCGTCGTTGTACTCGGCTTTTTTGCTTTACTAGCTAAAACCTTCTTTGGAGCGGCCGCGGTTTTCTTGGCAGCAGCTGGTGCAGCTGCCTTTTGGGTACTTGCCGGCTTGGAAGGCGGTTTAGAGTTCTGGATGAAAAGTGAGATATTGCGTGGGACATGGTAATGATATCTACACACCTCCTTCGAACCAGATGTCAATGGTTTCGTCTTGGGAGCAAGTTTAACCTTGCCAGATGGTCCCTTGGGAAGGACAAAAATTCCACCCTCTGTACCACTCGTAATAGCACGATTCAACTGGGATAGGTTGAGTCCAGACATATCAATCTTGTAGGTTTCTTCTGCATACTAATTGTAATAATTAATAAACAGTCGTAAAACGTTGGTACTTGGCACTTACTCTTTTGATGGTATTCCTAGAAACACCTTGACGAGCATCTTCCTTATTGACCGCAATGCATTCCTAACACGAACACTTAAGCAACAGATATCAGCATACAGTGGGATAACAAACCTTGATGATGTCTTTCCAGCTGGGACGACCAGTGGTAGTGTCAGCTGCCTTGCTGACACTGGCCTTGCGAGTAGCCTTGGGTTTAGCAGCAGCCTTTGCTTTCGAAGCTGGCTTCTTAGCAGAAGTCTTAGAGGCAGGCTTCTTAGAGCTAGTAGAAGCAGGAGCTCTTGAAGGCGAAACAGGGGCAGAGGAAGACATGATAACAACTTGAAAGTCGAATTTTGCAAAGACGCGTCTTATATTAGTACCACAAACTCTAGTTATCAGTGGCTGTGCTGACTTTATTCTTTGTTGATGCGCTACAAAAACGCGTGCGACGCGACTAGACACGTGATCTACGACTCTAACACTGTGAATGACCCATTTGGCCTTACCCTGGCCTTGACATCCATCTCCACCCACTCATAATTCTCAGGACTATCCCCAGAAGGCACATCAACATAATCCTCCAAGTTCACCATCTTGCCAACAGGTGGCCCCCGAACAAAAAGTTCTCCACTTGGGTCTCCACCCTTCTCCACAATGTCATCCAAAATACCCATCAGCTTCACTTCGACATTGACTCCAGGGGGTCCATTGGGCACTACAGCCTTTGATGTAGTTTCATCCTTCGTAGTTATACAGAAGTCTTGTAAATCGAGAGCATGTGATGCAAGTACAGGGGCTGTAACCAACGGATGCGTAAAAGCGTTCACAAACGGCACAGACAACGCTACCCGTGCTGACGTCAGAATAGTTGCATCCAGATGCCCTAAATTACCCAATCAACTGTCCAGTCAACAAATGACGAAAAAAACCTCGACATACCGCCGCTGACAACAACCGCTCTTAAAGTTGCTGCGCTATCCCCTATGACTCGCGCCCGTGCACCATCAAACACCAGTCGATCCCACAAACTCTGATTTGTGATAAATCCATCCGCAACACCTGCAACCTTGTGTCGCCACGCAAAAGCATGAAGGAGCCATGATTTTTTTGCCTCGGAGTTTATACCAGACACGATAGAAGTCAAGTGTCCTGGTTTGATAAACATGACTGTTGGAGACGGTATGGGATATTTTCGAGTCGCGATCACTTCTGCATTCTCCACTTTGACATCGCCTGAAAAGGCAGGTTAAGTGGCCATTGTAGAATGTATACTCAAGCCCGCTTACTTTCGTCGGCATGATATATTTCCGACCCAGGGATAGAGGCAAAGCTGGTTCCTTCATATATAGCCGTGTATGCGATCGCTCGTCCATAAGCCGTATTCATAGAATGTGCAGAGACGATGGTGTCCAAAGGTGAAAATGCATGTGACAATGGAAGAAGAGCGCGCACAGCTGTGACGCCAGCTGTCATATTCTCGTGAGTGAAATGAGCGCCTTGCAGATGGCCAGAGGTGGTTCGATAGAAAGAGATGGTGAATACGTCACTAGGTTCTTGATAATAAAAAATAATCAGTAAAATGGATGGAGATATTTGAACAAAGGCACGAACTTGGCAGCGGGCTCAGAACCTTCTCGACTTTAACGCCTTCCCTTTCAAGATCCGCAAACCTCAAAATCTTGATGTTGCTGGCAACACTTGACATTGCTTGTGCAGATGGCTCACCGACAACGACGATGATATGTTCAGTAGTGCGCTTGTCAGTTTCATAGATTAATTCTAAAAGTTGAGGAAGGAAGAAAGCATGGGTGACGATCGCTGAGAGAGCATGAGATTCTAGAACGGTTGGGAGTAAAGTAACAGAAGACAGCGTTAAGGAAGTGATCGAATGAGATGCCAAGGCAAGGTCGGCGACGATGAACTCTGAGCAATGATGAGATGGAAAGTGAGGGCAGAGATCAGCTGACATACCCAAGCAGTCATTTAATAGAACAAGAACATTCGACTTTTGTGTTTGGAGACGAGCAAGACGTAGTAGACCTGTGCCGAAAGCAGCAGCACGGTCTTGTAGATGAGTATTGGTTAACTTGAAAAAAGGTTCATAATTAGCAGTGATTATAATTTATTCAACGACCTTACTTTAGTAGACCAAAGGGTACGTGGCGCTTCAATCTCAGGCCTGACAAAGTCGGCTATAATATGAACGTCTTTGCCTGGCCTGAGTGGAAACTGATAGATAGAGACAGTGAGATATTAAGCGCACGATGGGATGAGATGAGAACGTACACGACCCATTAAACCAGTACCATAGTTCCTATAAATGGCACTTTCGCCTGGGTTGCGTGCGCGGCCAACATCACTCTGTCTACCTAGTAGTATTGGATGGACGAGAGGCTGTGGTTTATAAAGGTTATTTACAAGAAATACAGTAGCAGCAATGAGAGAGAGCAAGATAGTCAAGTCATCTGTGAGGAGGTAGTCGGAAGCTATGGAGGCCATTGGTCTAAGGAGAGATACCAAATTTGGTCAACCACACTTCTCTTCATCGTCACCCTCGTCTGTGCGTGACTTTAATTCCACGTGATGAACCTTGGACCTTCTCCTCTCCTCTATGCCTACAACGACCAAGAAATCAACCACCAAGGCCAATGGTCCTGCTATCAAGTCTCACACCGCCACTCACCCAGCCTGGGTAGACATGATCAAGGTCGGTCCTCTCATAACTCGTCTTGTCTGATCATCACCTTTTTATCAGGAATGCATTGTGGATAATCCTGGAGATGCACGAGTTGGTGTTTCTCGTTCGATGATCAAAAAGGTACGCCGCAACGTCTGGTTTGACATACATATTCTTCCTAACATCTACTTTATAGTTTGTCGAAAGCAAGTACCACGTCGACTTGAATGCATCGGCCGCTAGCCAACTCAACCGCGCAATCGCCTCTGGAAGCGAGAAAGGCATCTTCCTCCTTCCCAAAGGTCCACCGAGTCCAACGCCTCATAATTTATTCAACTCATAGGTCATGCATCAGGTCCCTCAGGCAAAGTCAAACTCACCCCAAAGTCTCGCCCAGATGCTACCAAAGAAGTAAGCTATTCATCTTTCATCCTCTTATGAACAATCATGTTTGTCTCTCAATCCAGAACACAAAGCCCGCTGCCAAGAAACTCCCAACCACAAAGGCTGCAACTACCAAGACGAAGGTCATCACCGCCAAAGCACCCGCCAGAAAATCTGTGGCCAAAGTCACTGCCCGTGCTCCCGCTAAACCCAAAGCTTTGACTACTACGAAAACAAAGACAGTCAAGCCGGCAACTACAACTATCAAGAAGTCCAATACTGCTCCCAAAAAGACTCCCGTCAAGAAGGCTGTTGCCACTACAAAGAAAGCTGCTGCTGCTAAGAAATCAGTCGCAGCAAAGAAAACAACAACTGCGAAGAGAGGCGCTGCCAAGAAGGTAGCCTTTTCCTCATATTATAGGCTGTTTGGTTCATTATGTCGGTTATTTTAGGCTGTAATTGGGGAAGCCAAAAAGCCAGTATCGAAGTCCAAGTCCAAGTCAACTACTACGGCGAAGACCAAACCTGCTTCCAAAGCCAAGGCCAAGCCTGCCTCGAAAACTAAGCCTGTCTCGAAAACTAAGCCCGCCTCGAAAGCTAAGCCTGCCTCGAAGACCGCAGCTTAAACCTGCCTTCGGGGGCACTCAACGATGTATTTTCCTTGAACAGATTTGTACTGGTATCCCGATTTTATATGTAGGTTTTTAGTATCTGTGTTGTGTGTACATACTATGTAAGTACGCGATGTACAAATAGATGACTGGTTTGAACGATGCAATCATCAGATTCAAGAACTCAAATCCAGAATATCCTTGAACAGCTGCGTGCACAAGTTACCGATCTTCAAACTCTGTTGAACCTACTTACCGGTCCTCTCGATTCTCTTGGTTTATTACCACCCCAATTCAGACGCTACAATAACCAGACCCTTCTTCCTGGTACTCTAAACATCAAAAAACACATCCCACAGCTGCAACGCGTTCTTCTCCAGAATATCGCTCCAACATGGGACACCCTTCTAGCAGAAAACAATACGACTTTACTCCTAGACCAATATTTCTGTCCCGACAGTTTTTCGAATGCTTTGCCTGCTGCTGGAGAGATCGCGATATTGGCTTATTCAACTTTGGTCTCTTCCCAGATGACGGAATACGCATTGCGTTGGCTTGAGCGTCTTTCAGTGGAATATCCTGTGGATCGTTTGCATGCAGCTGCCTTTGCTCGTGTAGATCTCGACAAGGCTGCCAAGGACGTTGGATGGGAAGACTGTGTTCGAGATCTTTGTATGGTTCCGGCTAAAGTTGCGAATTCTTTGGGTGTTAAGGGAGATATCCCACTAGGTTTAGAGAATGGAGTGTATTTTAATAATCTCAGTGTGCGCTGTGAACAGTTGATATTTACGTTGTCTGGAAAGTCATCCAGAGGTAAATACACATTCACTCATCTCCCTGCCCTCGTTGACCTTATCGCTTCTAAAGATACGATATCCTCCATCACCTATCTACTAACCAAACTCGTGAATGTTGGCATATTTCCTCCAAGTTTACCCATTGCTCGCTCCCAGCCCTCATTTTTCCATACATCTCTCCCTACCATCCGTCGGCGGCTCAAATCAGACGACTCAAAGCCTTACTCTGACTACTGGTCCGCCCTGATCCTTGCCATCCCTTCTAGCCATACACTCCAATCCATCCTGACGTCTGTCTTTGCGTCTCTCCTTGTCGTTGAACCCTCTACCAACACGTCCCCTGCTAGTCGAACACGCGTCAAACGGGAGGCATCCCTTCTGAACGGCTTGATTGGATCGATCACACCAGACAAACCCGAATTATGGGAGATTGGGACTAGCCTATTGACAAGCCGAGACTGGGCTGAATCCCATGCACGTATATTTGTATGTTGGTTATCCGGAGGTTCGCAGAGTACAAAAGTCAGTCTAAAGGGTAGCTCTTTTTTCTTTTTCGGTGATACATGACAGGTAACTACAAACAAATTCCCTCCAGTTCTCGATGCCTTTCTTGAAAATATTCTCGACATTTGGTCATCTCCTGAACATGTCAAGCATTCATTAATATCTCGACACCGCTGTGAGCTCCTCTAGACCCCCACTACTATATTTGTCAGAAAATGGCTCTAATCCATCAAGGTAGTCATAACATGCTTACTCCTCATCACAATCTCCTATTTCCCGCCATCTTCAGAAAGCGTCCAATCTCTAGCTTCAACACCAAATTTTCTCAAAGGTATTGGAATTTATATCTCACATCTAGACAACTCAGTCCGTCGTTGTGGAATGCTTGCGGCAGAGGTCATTGCGGAGCTTTGTAACAAAAAACTGAATTTTGGTGACTGGGATGGAGATGATTCTGGGAAACCTTGGTGTCGAAGCCTACGGCAACTGTTGAAAGCGAGGGATGTTGATGCGAATGTTAACCCTCATGACGGCGAAGAAGCATTTGTAATAGTCGAAGAGGTCTCTACTCCTCTTGTTGGCAAGCTCGCAAGCGCAGGCGGCGATAGCCAGAAGGCCACGTTCGTGCCGAAACCAGGCGGTTACGATTCAGATGACTCTATGACTGGCTATGCATCGCCGCCATCGTCTCGTTCTACCTCTCCTTCCCCCTCGGAACTCGCTGAGATCGAGAAAGATCCTACTCTCAACGTCGGCGTCAAAACGGTACCACGTCCAGTTTACCTTGCTCAACTTGGGGACCTTTTCCGTGGCACTGGCCCAAAAGCCAATGCAAATGATCCTCACGAGGCTGATAAAATCGAGATGGCCCTTAATACTGCTGAAGAATTGATCAGGAAGAAGAGAGGGTATGGCACAGAACTAGGTAGGACACACTGGCGTTACTATCCTGTAGCAGCCAGCTGAATTCATAATCGCTAAACTAGACGAAAACGCCGTCAATTTGGTTTATGCTCTTCTTTCCCTCCACGATAACTTTGATTTGGAAGGCTTCGCCGAAAAAAGGCAGGCTGCCTTGAATGCTCTGATTTCTGGGGCACCTAAGAAGGCCTCACAGTACGTCCGCACCGCCCTTCTTTGGGCTGCAATGCCTCAGACTTTGTCTTCACAGTGCTCTCATCGCAGAATTCTTCAAGAATCAATATTCAACCGATCAACGATATGTTGCACTGAACGCATTGGCAACAGGGGCGAGAGAACTTGCTTCTTTACCCATACCGGTTTCCAAAGTCTCTAGTGAGCGTATATCCTTCCCAAGCAAGATGTTGCCTGCTCCTCTTCATCACAAGTACATATCGGCCCAAAGAGCAGACACCCGCCTTGTCCCTCTCTTGATGGACCAAATTAGTCGGCAGGTTCTTAACAACGAACAACCGGATACCAATCAATTTCCTGAAATTATACGTGAAAGACGGCTACGCTTGCAAAAGCCCCGTGGCATCACTGAAGTCACTCCTTCAGATCCTCTCTCGCAACTTCAAAGACCTTTCCAGATTCAAATTACCAAATTCATCGACGTAGCTGCCGAATTCTTCATCATGCCATTCATTAATCGATTTTGGTTATTTTTGAGGGACGAACAGACGAGAGAAGAACGCACCGCACACAACGAAAGTCGAGGACGATATTACGGTGCAGGTACTGGACTGATCTTGAATCCACTCGTCCTTTCTCATGTCTTGAGGACGCTCGGCGTACTGGTCAACGCTTCCCAAAACGCACCAGAATGGTTGGCCATAATTGCGCCAGAGTCCTTGGAACTTGCTATAACAATCGGTACACGACCTGTCTCACATACGGTATCATCAGACGACCTCGAAGATGGAGCAGAAGCACAGCAAGAAAGAGAAGCTTCAGTTCTCACATCAGCTTTGGAGCTTGCCTTGGTAGTTCTCAATGGCTCACTGGAAACTGACGGAGGGAAGATCTTGAGCCTCGAACACACCACGCTAATACTTGGTGTCGGTGAATGGGCAACCAAAGTTTTGAGTAGTCTAGAAAAGGGAATAAAAGTCCAAGGAGGTGGTGGTTTGCATGAGATGAAGCTGAGCAGAGCCGCAGCTGGAGTTCTGCTTAAAAGTGATGAACTCAGATCGAAGTGGGGTAGGTCAATGCTGGATACGAGATAAGTGCAGTAGCTTCATTGTGTAATTTCACTTCCTGTAATAACGACTGACACAACGCTGAACGCTGAACCTTGAACCAACGGCATCAACAATATATTGAACAACGTGAACCATACATTCTATTGGCAAATCGAACCTCTAGATCCGAAGTGGTTCAAGCTGGAAGCACCAATCAAGGATAGAATTGCAATATTCTCTGTTTGAGTGATCACATGATAGCCTAAAATCCTAACAACGTTCATACTCAATAATCAATTCGAATTCAAGGACGTTTTGATGTTGCTCTCAAGACTTTCCAGGGCAATTGAGCTCCCTCGAAGTGTGGTGCAGAGGCGCTTTCTATCTACTACACCCTCCCGGAGGTCTGATGCTCTGTTCGTGGTGGGTAGTCTTGGAAAATCTATTTCTTGTACGAAATTAATATAACTCAGCATCGAGATACGCCTTACAATAATCCCAAGGTACGACTCTCAACCAATGGAAATCCCTTTCACCCCATAAATCAGCTGCCTGTTAGATTTCCTTCGAATTTAATCCCGAAAATTTGAAGCGGGCGCAGGACATTATTTCTCGTTATCCACCTCAGTATAAAAAGGCTGCAGTCATTCCTCTTCTCGATCTGGGTCAACGCCAAAATAAAGGATGGACGAGCATTAGCGTTATGAACTACGTTGCCAATCTCTTAGGAATGCCTCCAATGCGTGTCTATGAAGTGGCCACGTTCTACACCATGTTCAACAGGTAATATCATCCTTCCGGCTACTCCGAGAACTAAATTGTTATATAGGGAACCCATTGGCGAGCATTTCGTTCAAGTTTGCACGACAACACCTTGCATGCTCCGTGGTTCCACGGAGATCCTTAATACCGCATGTGAACACCTTGGAGGGATTAAACCTGGGCAAACAACCAAGGACGGCAGATTCACAGTCATCGAAGTGGAGTGTCAAGGTGCTTGCAGCAATGCGCCGATGCTGGTTGTCGGCGATGACTTCTACGTGAGTTCGACTTATTCTACCAGGTCTACCATGATCTTCTCAGGACTATAACAGGAGGATCTAACACCTCAAACGACGAAGAAAGTTCTAGATGCATTCAAAAAAGGACAGAAGCCTAAGCCTGGACCCCAAAGCGGCCGACGAACAAGTGAGAACTCGGCAGGGCTTACCGCGCTTACCACCAAGGTGTGTTCTGTTTCAGTCGTACGAGAAAACCTTGAAAGTAGATTTCTTCTCTATAGCCGTATGGACCTGGTGAATTTTGTCAGCCTGAATTTCAATAGAAGTAGATATCGAGCAAGGGGTCAATTGCCTGACTTAATATTATCGTTTATGCTGTGTCCTTACAAACATTTCAGTCGTAAAATAAGCCAGTGACATGCCAACCCTTTGAACCATTTCAAGCATGTACTTTCAATCATCCCCTTCTCCGTCATCATACCCATGCAACCCTTCGCCGCCTTCTGGAAGCCTATCGATCATGTAACTGACATGACACATTTGAGATAGTCAAACAATGAAAACAAAAAACCTACTCAATTTCTTCTTTGAGATCTTCACAATATCGCTCTGTCAAAATATTGGCGTGAGTACCCTTCGGACTGCAGAGAGTCAGATTCAACAAACCCAGCGGGAGATCGTGTTCATCATTTCCTATATAATAAATGTTTCAGAAAGCTACTTGCTCCTAGAGACAAGAGCCACGAACCAAATGGCATTTCAATTTCATCGGCTATCCCTTCGATACCCATAAATGTGAAGGCGATCGCAGTTACAACAGGTACAGTGCCCCATCCGAAATCATTGACTAGCACCGTTGGAAGTGCGAACAGATATAGTGTGACGCACTGTTTCAGGTGAACGCTATCTAGTGCCATGATGTTCTTTAGTAGATGCTAGCCCTCAGTATATGCTCGATATAACACGTACAGGATTTGGGTATCGGGGTATTAGCAATTCGTTCCATAGCTGTGAGCTGATCAACAAGTCCAGAAATCCTGCGCTGGGTTAGGTATTTGCAGATTTCGAGCTGGAGAAATTCAAGCCATACGTTTGGTTTAGACCATTAAGACCTGTAGCACCGTTGAGTTGGCAAAATAAGTCAACGACGAATCGTGAACTCACCAGCCGGACCAATAGTCTCAAGAAATCCATCTCGTCTAAAGCCGTACACAATCCGATTCAACTCATGTGCGATGCTATAAAAGGTTACTACACGTCAGTGCACTAGTAAATGACCTATGAAAAAAAAAGTGATGCATACACCATTGGCAATGGTAAGGAGCCTTCACTTGTCTGATGGTGAGTGTCAGCGAGTAGTGGCGTCGACTGGTCAGATATATGTATATGTTGCTTGCTTCTTTTCACCCGGATTCTCTTTGTTGCGTCAGGCTTGGACTCTGGTAATATTATGCTACTTGCGTTGCTACTTGCGTCACGGCTGGCAGATGTTGATTCATTCCCTATAGCAGCATAGGCCTTATGACTGCTATTGCCAGCTTCGTCGAGTCGTGTAAATGAAGCCGGTAAAACATCCTGGTAATCAGGCCAATTTACGCCATCTTCGCCCCGTAGATAGTGCTTAGTCGCGAATACGAACGACAAGCAAAGACGCAAGGCATCGATTTTGCGTCTTTTCAGCTGTTTAGCCGTAACTTCTGAGGTGGGTGTCTTCCCTTTTGCATATGAAGGCTGCGTATCTGTTGGTGGAAGGGAGGCATTAATCCATATTGCTCGTGCCATGTTGCGGGTATGGGCGGACATGGTCGCAAAGGCTTTACGACCTTCCCAATAGCGGTCATAAGACGTGCTAAGGGAGAGATTTAGCATCCAAATTTGCAGAGGCTGTTGTTGACATACCCATTACTGTTCGGGAACCCAAGAGCATGTCAACTAAAAATGTGTAGTGCTGTACGAGAATCTCACCGAAAGACGAGGATAAGGCCAACCTTAAAACATTGATATCAAAAATGATCAATTGCTCAGTCATTGTCATACTCACCACGACTGAAAGTAAAGGAACAATTGAATTCGTCAAGACGAGTTTGTACCCATGCAGAGATGCATAGACCACCAGCACTGAAAACAACGTCACCGTCAGGACGGGACCTGCAATACGCCCGATGATCTGGACCAACAGTAAGGTCAGCATAATTTAACACGCGAAAGAGGATGAAAGATAATGTACACTGCCTTGGATGCGAAAGACATCAGGTAACCATGTATACTATAGAAAGATAACATTGATCAGTCAGTCGACCTACAAAGGACAACGCTGGTACTTTTCGTAGATGCTTCCGTTTAATTTTGGAGGCCTTGTACAGTGATGTTTGAGACGGGGAAAAATTGCGCAAAATGCATGGACTCACCCTGATAGTAGGCAAAACGGATTTCATGGCATTCATCCCTAAGCCTGTGACACCCGAAAGAATCGAATACCTCAAACTTCAAAGGGCTCAAGGATGTCGCGGTCAGTAGTTAAGCACCAGTGGCCTAAATTTAAATATTAATAGTTACATACATTATCACGTGGTCAAGAGTATTTTAATCTAAACAAATAATCTTTATCGCGACGTGGTGGTCGCGTTAAAGTACTTTGATCATTATCAACGCTCTGACTGTTCCTGTTCTACGGATCAAACTAACTGCATGCAATACTAACGTCATGGACAATATTAAAACAGCCATTCGTAGCCTCCAGAACTCAATATCTACAGAGAAAAGAAAGGAAAAAGACATTGAAGATGCTCTCATGCAGTTGCATTCAACGGCAAACCTTTTGGTAGGTTGCGTATAGTTTGTGATGCAGTTTATTGGAATAAATTTCTCATAGAAACTGTCCACTGTACCTCCAAATACATTTAAAAGGCTTTCTGAGCTGCTTCGACAACGCTTGTTGCCGCTTTACCAGGTGTCCTTAACCCGGGCCCTTCAATATTCAACTGCGGTTCTGGAGTTTATTCAAGACAACAAGCTCATCCCTGCATTGAATGCTAAAGATGAACCATTGAAGCAGTTATGGGAGCGACTATTAACCTCCCTGGTTTCGGGAGTATTGGTGAGTCTCGACAACGGTCGTCGACCCCCATTCTCAACTGATAGTCGTCGTAGGACTATCTCGATCAAGGTCCAGATAGTATGTTATCACATGAACTCGAGTGTTTCAACTGTATGAATCCATGGTTCTAGCTGAAAGCCGAGAATCGATTGCCTCTATTCTTTATCCGATTCTGAGCCGCATATACTTCTATCCACTCGCGGTATTTCTCTCTGAATATAACGGTGGTCTGCTTTCTGCGGTGGGTGCATATTGTATCCTTTTCGATCACATATATGCGTCTTTATACATCATTCCAAGGCTTATCAACTCCTCGTGACCACCGGCGAGCCTCAGGCGCGAAATGCCGCTAGGTTGCGCGATCACGGTATTAGCAGGTCAGGCCCTCTGATATCAACAGTATAGAGACTGTCTTAAGATCCGTCAACTGATACTCATAGTAAACGTCTTGGCCTTACGCTTTCACAAATCCGAGGCACTTTTTTTGCATTTCGCCAGAATACATGACTTACTGTCCTACTACAGATTTCCTGGCAATCGAGTCATTACTGGATATCATCTGCACTCTCATTCCACCGATTAAGAACGGTTTTGAAAAGCGATCTCAATTCATCAAGGAGGTTTTTGATCCTGATTTATTCCAATGCAGCAAATCCATTTTACAAATCTTGGAATCGATTACGGACTGTGATTGGAGCATCACGGCTGTCAAGATCATTGAAGCGCTCGCAAACTCTGATATATCATTGTCAGCGCAAAGTCTTTCTTGCCAGGTAGTCGCTCACTATAGGTTGCAGTCCTCAACCATTTGACGCGTCGTCGCTGAAGATTTGCGGGATATCCGTGAATGCCATTGCACCATTCTATGTGGATAAGAATGGGTTCTTAGCAAATCTGGATCAGGTACTGTCACTCGCCACGCTTCTGGTCCTTCTCTGATATTGCTATACTAGGATGGAAAGGTGGAGACTCTCCATGTACCCTTCAATACAGTTACCAGGGTCGTTGGATCATCAATAAACAATGCCGAAATTTCTATCGTCCTTGTACTCACTATGCCTCCAATTATCGGGACAGAGCCTCTTTCCGTTCCTGCTGGCAGAGGAGTATCTGTGTCTTGGCATCTAAAGAAGTTGCAGCTCGATAAATTCGCGAAAGCTGCAAAAGACAGGAATTTAGTGAGTCCTTACTCCCTCACCAGTTATAGCAAACTTGGTAATTTTGTTGGGCAGATATTCCTAAATTCAACAACAAAAAAATTGTCCCTTCCGGGAACTCACATTGCATTTAATCTTTCTGCAGACAAGCAACCTCAACAACTAGTATCTACACAGGTTTTGTTTCCTGTTTACGATACCTTCATTCCCTGATTGCTGTTAGCAGGAAAAGATTCATGATATGGCTAAATGTTAGTCTTGATAAATAATGGCTCACGCCCGTAGCTCAATTCAGGCAGTGCTAGCAATGCCCTCCTCACCAGGGCTAACTGATGGCGTTGAATCAAGTTCTCCGATTAATCAACAATCAGGCTGTCCCTCGTCTCGTGAACAGAAGGCAGAGGATGTAACCCAATTAGCCGAACTAGTTACAATGATCGTTGAAGACGACGCCGAAAATCAACCGCCCTCAGTCTTCTTGGATCGTTGTGGGAACCTATCGTTTACACACCCGGTGAATGAAGCTCCCATTGAAGAGTCTGTTGGAGACAACATAGTATCAGCCCTTTCTTCCACTTCCGAACTTCCTCATCGTCTGGCGCAACGAGCTACGAAGAACCAGGACGATTTTGAGACAGTCACTGCTAGAGCTACACGCTCCAACAATGTTGCGCCACAAATCGTCCAAAAACTGCCAACCGGCAAGCCTAAGAAGAAAAGTGCGCTCACAAAAAATTCGCCAACCGTCAAACAACATGCCAATGTGCAGACAACGACTTTGGACGCTCAATCGCACAACGTCATTCTGGGTCAAGGTTACTCGGCGGCTCCTATTGATGTCGATAACTTCCACGAGTCGTATGGAAGCGTACCACTGTCAAAGACTCGGAAACGTCGCTCAGCTGCTGCCGGAACAATGATTAGGGAGGTCACGAAGCCATTCGACGAACCACGAAAACTGGGTGATAGTTCACTTGAGATAAACATACCCCCTGTCGTTCTCAAGCCGGAAAATAAAAAACGATCCTCCCGTAACATGGAGAATAGCGAAGTAATCCATGTCTCTGATCAACAACGTCCGACCAAACGCGCACGTATAGACCCTGACAAGGCTTCGCATCCCGCACTTCCCTATCAGAGAAAAAAATATGGCAGGAGTGTGAAGACATCATCGCCTCGAGTCGAATCTCCAGCAGTCCCAACCATTGATTTTGACGAGATACCGGAGCCGAAACCTACAGGAGCTGTCGAACGTTCAAAGCCTCGTGTATCAGCCATGAGGGCCAAACGCGTAGGGAAGAAGATGGAGGGCAAGCCTGCTACCAGAAAAGGGAAACAAGAGCATCAGGACGTAAAGGTGGATGTTAAAGCGACAGTACCAAAGGCTAACCAAGCTTGGGAGTCATTTTCAGAGATTGTTCATCGTGTGCGCCAAATTTCTTTATCTCCACAGCCTCGCTAACTAACAAGTAACTAGCCCGTCGAACAGCAGACAACGACAGGTCCTGAGATGAAACCGGATCGTCACCCAACGATTTTGAAAAAGCCTCCGAGCATCACACAAGCAATCACAACAACAAAGCAAGGCAACGATGAAAGTTATGCCAGAAAGGAAGCTCAGACGACCCCTCGGGAAGATAAGAGCCTTCTGCAGGAGGCTGAAGGCGCTTTGGACCCTATCCACTTGCCTTCCACGAAGGAGACATTGATTCAGAGGGATGAGATTTCGGATCATGATTATTCTCTCACTTTGTTGGTCGATGGTGACGATTACAAGCGGGAGGAAGTAGTTGAAGTAAGATCATTCCTATTCTAGATTTTCTGACAACTAACTGCTTTTTGCGAAGCCTTCGACATTTGTGCCAGATATTGTCATGATTGATTTGACCCAAGACAGTCCGATACCACCCAGTATACCTAATAAGGTTTTTTCAAAATCGAGTTTGAAAGAAGTTAAACCGATGGCGAATGTTCAGCCTGTCCTACCTGGACGGCAAACCCAGAAGGTCAAAGTCGAAATATTGTCGCCGCATCCTCTACCAATGAAACACCGACACGACGACCGTCCATCTGTTAGCTTCGCGTTGCCCATAGTACCACAACAATATCCATGGAGAGAAACGTCGACTCCTGCCCGAAAACAAAGAACAAATTTAGGTGTGTTTAAGAGTGAACGAGCTTGGCTCTGTAATTGCATTGATCATCAAACCTTCTCAGATTCAAAGTCCCATAAGATACGCAGGAGCTTGGGAAAGTTAGACCATAATAAGGCTACGTCTAGGGGCGTACATCAACGATATACCAAGGTGGAGGAGAAAAAGTACGAGCAAGCTGAAGAACCAATTGAAAGGATTGCCGAGGTCTACATTCCATCGATTTACATTTAATTTTTACTTACACCATCTCACCGCGTAGATTATCAAACAAATAAGTGAGGTGAGCCTTCTACCCTCATTTTTCTCCACAGCCTATATGATCGTTCGTGGAGACTGTTGTGCACCAAATTTCGCGTCGGTTCGATTCGGTAAGGGATGAACTGCATGCTGGGCATCGAAGTATTCTGCAAGGCACGCTAGAACACCTTGAAAGGATGCACGAAGAGAGGTTTTTTGAACTTGTTTTTGCTTTAAATCGCGTCTTCAATAACCTATCTATCTTTGCAGCGTCACTCATGTTTCTAACATGGTGCAGCTTGAGGAAGAATATGCCATGAGATGTGGGAACATTCTCAAGGGCTTTGACGATTACCGGGAAAGCGTGAAGGACGTGTCTTCTTGCATGAAAGACATTGTGAAAGACCACAACCAACAGAGTCTAAGCAAGAAATTTCCTCTAAAATTGTTCGAGAAAAGGACTGGAATACTTTTGAATGCGATCATTGGATCCAAACGTTGATAGAAAGTTATATTGTGTATGTTTGACAGACTTTGTATTGAAATTGCATGTTGTTATTGTCCAACTTTCGGGTCCCTGCGAAATCTTGCATTTTGCGCAGCATATGTCGCCATCTTCAAGGTCATGTGTGGAAGCCGAGACAGCGGCAACTGAATGCAGCTCCTCGTAGATCCATACACTCATCTTCACTAGAAAGCAATATATCTATGTCCAGTGCTGCTACCGAACCTGATTTAAACCAATACCGGTTACCAACCAGTGTCAAGGCCGTCCACTACGACCTCACCATCAAGACAGATATTGAAAATCTAACTTTCCATGGAATAGCTAAAATCAGGTATGCTTCAGTAGTGATTCCAGATCATCGGTCGATCTAACACACCTATGTAGCCTCCATATCAATGCCGAAACATCCATGATTGTTTTTAATACCTCAGGGCTCGAGCTTGGGAAAGCGTGCGTCTCTCTTGAATACACAACCCATATATACTTGATCATCCCCCTTCCATCAATAGGACCCTCTATTCCGAGGCATTGAAGGCAGAGCAAATGGCTACATTTTCGTCATTTAATCAAACTCAAGAACGCGCTCTTTATCATTTGACTAATGCCTTACCCGCTGGTTCCAAGGCCGAATTCAAGATTGTTTATGGAGGAAAGCTTACAGGGAGTATGATGGGGTACTACAAATCTGCATGGGAAAAAGAGGGTAGGACCGAGCATTACGCCCTTACTCAGTTTGAGGTAGGAGTGCAGCACATATCACCTTGGGTATACCATGTTAACTTTCTCCTGTCAAAGCCTACTTCTGCTCGACGCGCATTTCCCTGCTGGGATGAGCCACTGCTCAAGTCTACGTACACAATCACTATGATTTCTCGTGAAAATACTGTCAATTTGAGCAACATGCCAGCTATGTCTGAAGAACTTATTGAACGCGGCGTTAATGTCCCTGATGATCTCAGAGATATCTTGGATTCGACCAAAAATGACAGCGACAAATGGAAGATTACCAAATTCGAGACTACACCATTAATGTCTTCTTACCTCGTTGCATTTGCAAATGGGCCCTTTGTATTTTTGGAAACTTCAGTTGTAATGCCTTTGAGCGGGAAGACCATCCCGCTCCGAGTCTACAGTGAGACCAAATACTATTCATGTTTTTTCATCGTACTGATGGAGTTGTAGCGACTCCGGATGTTA
>MU130539.1:0-173230 GCA_015039465.1 Phlegmacium glaucopus | reverse complement strand
CGACGCGCATTTCCCTGCTGGGATGAGCCACTGCTCAAGTCTACGTATACAATCACTATGATTTCTCGTGAAAATACTGTCAATTTGAGCAACATGCCAGCTATGTCTGAAGAACTTATTGAGCACGGCGTTAATGATCTCAGAGATATCTTGGATTCGACCAAGAATGACAGCAACAAATGGAAGATTACCAAATTCGAGACTACACCATTAATGTCTTCTTACCTCGTTGCATTTGCAAATGGGCCCTTTGTATTTTTGGAAACTTCAGTTGTAATGCCTTTGAGCGGGAAGACCATCCCGCTCCGAGTCTACAGTGAGACCAAATACTATTCACTTTTTTCATGATACTAATAGAGCTGTAGCGACTCCGGATGTTATTCATCAGGCCCAATTTGCCCTTGATGTCAAAGCTGCTGTGTTGCCTTTATATGAAAAGGTGTTCGATGTGGAATATCCCCTTCCCAAGCTTGATACTTTAGTGGTCAGCATTTCTCCCTTGATTGGCTTTTTCAAATAGCTCTGACCTTTTTCCTCCAGGCCAGCGACTTTGATGCAGGTGCCATGGAAAATTGGGGTCTCATCACCGGCAGGACCAGTGCCTTCTTGCTGGACCCGAAGCGGGCAGATCTTAAGGCCAAGATTGCAGTCGTCACTACCCAGAGTCACGAAGTTGCACATATGTGGTAAGTTACAGGTGACTTTGTGTCTCTAAAATCAGGGTCTGAGTGCTCATTACAGGTTCGGGAACATTACAACCATGGAGTGGTGGAACTATCTCTATTTAAACGAAGGTTTGTTATTAGACTAACTGCTTCTGCATTTTATTCACCTTTATATATAGGATTTGCAACCTTGGTACGTATTTCCTCCTGTATAAGGCACTTCCTTATGTGTATGCTACAGATGGGCGAGGTCATCATACCTGGTATGTTGTCTCTTCGAGATGATAATTTGTTTCATGCACTTGCTCATGTTTTGATAGACAAGCAAGTTCTCTCTTCTTCGCGCCATAGCTTGACTTACGTCTTCAATGTAGAGTATACCCCGAATGGAAGGTTAATTCGTCATTTATCAATGATCACCTTAGCTTTGCATTGGGGTTGGACGCAAAGCCCTCATCTCATCCAATTGAAGTCGACTGTCCTGATGCCAACCACATCAACCAGGTGCGGCACTCTATTCCCTTAGCTCCCAGAAACTTACCTCTATTGAAAGATCTTCGATGAGTTATCGTACGCCAAAGCTGCTTCAGGTATATACATCATCCACAAATAAATACTTATTTTTCTCAACTTCATTGCCATTTCCCCAGTCCTTCGTATGCTTTCCAACTACGTAGGCGAGGAGAAGTTCCTTAAAGGTGTTTCTCTATACCTCAAAAAGAAGCTATTTGCGAACAGTATCACAAATGATCTCTGGGAAGGGATCAGCACCGCGACTGGACTTGATATCACGCAGTTGATGGAGAATTGGATTACCAAAATAGGATTCCCTGTGCTTACTGTTACGGAGGACGCGAAAGGGATCATTGTGCGCCAGGATCGGTTCCTGGAAACGGGACTCGCGGACCCAGAGGATAATGAAACAATCTGGTTTGTTTCATGTTCTACTTTTTACTTTCTACTCACATGTCCCGATCTGCCTCACTTTCATGTAGGAACGTTCCTCTGAGCCTGCTTTCTACTAAGGATGGCAATTCCTCGGTAGACAGGACCGTTATCCTTCAAGAACGTGAAAAGTCTATACAGTTGGATACTAGCCAGCCATTCAAACTGAACGCAGGCACGACCGGCGTCTGTGCGTCTATTTCGACTCGAACCTCATGTTATTACCCTGACCTTTTTATTTGAAAACATACATAGACCGCGTATTGTACACTCCCGATCGCCTTGTGCTTATCGCGAAAGAAGCCGCGAGGGAGGGATCTGTACTTTCTTTGGATGACAGGCTTGGATTATTGAATGACACGATGGCATTGTCGAAGGCTGGTCTGGCGAAGTTGAGCAGTGCGCTAACATTGATTGATTTATGGCGAGGGGAGAAAGAATGTACGTCTTCTGGTTCTGTCCAGTTGTGATGAAGCAGCTGAAGCTATGAACATTTTGTAAGACTTGGTGTGGCAAGGTATTGGTAATAGTCTGTCGAGCTTGGTATCTATCTGGTGGGAGCACCCCGAGATTGTTGACAAGTTGAACACGTTCCGTCGTGTAAGACCTGATTCGTTTGATGACCATTTACTGTGCTGACTGGGTATATAGGCTTTGTTTGTTCCCTTGGTTGAGAAATTGGGATATGAGTACTCTGAATCTGACTCGAGGGATACCTCACTCTTGCGAACGCTTGCCGTGGGACAAGCATCTGCTGCCCGAGACGAGGGGTAAGTGCTATTGTGTAATCTCAATATGGCGTTCATAAAAGCTAAAACGATGAATGCAGTGTGGTCAAAGAATTAAAGAGCCGATTCAAGCATTACGTGGAAACTGGCGACAATTCCAAGATTCCTGCAGATTTGCAGAATGTTGTGTTTGTAGCCGTGAGTCGTGTTTATTGTTGCTTGAGAGAAAGTGATAGAAATTCTTGTAAAGGCTGTTAGGGCAGGTGGACGCGAGGAGTACGATGCAGTTGTCAAGCTGCATGACAATCCAACGACACCGACAGAAAAATTAGCGGCTATGTGAGTCCGAGTCCGCTCAGACCTGGCGAAATATTGACATGTGTACTTTACAGTGCGGCGATGGGTGCATCTCAAGATCTTGAGCTGCTGCAAGAAACTTTGAAATTCCTGTCCAACAAGGCACGGGACCAAGATATATCCTCCTTCTTCTGGGCGATTGGCGACAACTTTTACGGACGTAGGCTTCTGACGAAATATTTCCTGGATAATTATGATATTGTGAGTAACAATCCTTCTGAGCATTCTGTGATGATAATTGACCTGACAACGTCTGTAGATTTGCAAGCGATTTGAAGGAAACTTTTCGTTCCAGAACTTTGTTAAGGTGCGTTGGATTGGAACGTGGGTGGCTTGTCTGCTGACATATGTCAAAGTTCTCATGTGAATATTATGCTTCGGAGGGTGACTTGAAGATGATCGAGAGCTTTTACAAGGTAAGCCGTCGCCGTACTGTGACTGTAAAATGATGGCAGCAGTGAATGATGTGTAAAATTCAGGACAAGGACACCTCTAAATACTACCTCGCGCTGGGACAAGCGTTGGACACCATCCGATCGAGGATTGCATATGTTACTGTGAGTGCAATATATGATGGATATACTGCTATGGTTTACTGAGTGTATTTCAGAGGTCTACTGATGATTTGTGGGCATGGGAGAGCTTACATGGTCAATATTAGTAAAACAGTTGTGTTATGTAGGTGCCATCGCGGACCCTTTTTATAAAGTGTGGCAAGCTCTAGCGGTCCCCTTGAGCCAGTATATCAAACGTAGGACACTACTTTTTCGATCATGTCAGTAGTAAGGAATTTTGTCTTTTTATAAGAGTGCACCACTCTCTTGGGCTGACAGGGTTACATCCGAGTCAGTGGTCCCTAACCTCTGTGTGAATGGCTACATATGATATTTTAAAATACAAAGTGATAAAAATCCTGCTCTACTTACATAGTAGACCAATGCTACTCTCGTCCCTTCTTTTCTCCCATCATAAATTTGGCCGTTCAAGAGTCATGCTAAAAATAGAATGTGGGAGAGCTTACATCATCAATATGGTAGTTTAGATTATGAATTTTGACAAACCACTTTTATGCCTGCGTTTGATCCTGTCCGGGATGCTGTTCTCAATTCTCCTGTCGAGGGCAGGTCAACCTCGAGCCACAGTCTCGCAGTCATCCTTAACGACGACGGCAACCGCCCCTCATCGCGGCCATCAACCCTGCTCCATCTTCTCCATTCAGACGACACTCTTGCTCACGCTGAACCCATCCGCAGATCTTCCATGAACATCTCTCCTACACTTGCATCAGAACCCGTGCCATCTGCAATCCCTTATAACCCAAAGGTTAGGATCACGCCGCCTGGTTCAGTCCTTACCCCCCTTTCTCCGGCCGAAATCGACAAGTACAAAAACTTTCGTGGGCAAGGTGTCATGCGTCTTACAAAGCGCAAACGCTCGGCTAGTGAAGAAACAGACGAAAAACTAGCCAAGAGGCATGCCGGAGATGTCGGTGTTGTTGTAGAGCATTGCGAGTGGCTTCCATCTTTCTTTATACTTTTGCTTATACCTTGTCCCTCCAGACAACTCACGACCAGATGTGGGAATAGTACAACGTCTCGAATCACCCATAATTGGTCTTAAAAACTTTAACAACTGGGTCAAATCAATTCTTATCACTCGTTTTGCCCACCCTGTACTCGCAAAAAGTTCCGTTTCCGGTACTTTATCTGGTCCCCCTAGAGCTCGAATAGGTCGTGGAAAGGTTCTCGACATGGGTTGTGGCAAAGGAGGTGACATAACAAAATGGGCAAAGGCTCATGTCAAAGAGTTGTTCTGTGTTGGTCGGTGTCTAGCCACTCAAAATTCTTCTATTTTCTTCTAATACTGTTTCTCTCACAACAGATATTGCTGCAGTATCTGTCGACCAAGCCAGAAGTCGCTGGGAAGAACTAAGAGGAACTCGCTTCGATGCCAGCTTTGCTACACTTGACTGCTACACAGAATCCCTCTCTAAAGCTTTCCCTCCCGCTAAATTTGCTCAACCCTTTGATGTCGTTTCCATGCAATTCTGCATGCATTATGCCTTTGAGACCTTGCAAAAAGCGCGTTGTATGCTCGAGAATGTTAGTCGGAATTTAAGGTCCGGTGGAGTTTTTATTGGTACAATACCAAACTCGGAATTACTCCTGTCAGTTCTATCCAAATTTCATATTTATCCTGTCCTTAAAATCATTAGGGAACATCTAAATGGCCTCACGAACGAAGATGATCTCTCCTTCGGCAACTCGGTGTTCAAAATCACCTTTGAAAAACGCGACGATAAGCCTGTATTCGGTCACAAGTATTGGTTCTTCCTCCAAGATGCCGTAGAATATGTCCCAGAGTATGTTGTCCGGTGGGATAACTTCGTGCAGTATGTCTCATTCCCAACACCCTTCTCCCCTTCCGACTCAATGACTTTATGCTCGCCCTTCCTGTCACCGAGTCCAATTCTGTTGCATGCACACCGTATGCAGTATCTTCCATTCGTGTCTTTTTACCCTGTGCCATGTCATCCATAACTACTCTCATCTTCCATAACCCTGATCTCTTTCTTTTAGAATGGCAGCCGAATATAAACTCTTTCCGATATACAAAGAAGAATTCCACCAAGTATTTCAAGAACACCAAGAGCACTATAAACCGCTCATGGTTCGTATGAAGGTGGTGGACGATAATGGAGAGAGCGCTATGGATGAGGATCAGTGGGAAGCTGCTAGTAAGCCCCTTTTAGCAGCCTTTTCTGATACATCATTAATATCTTTGTCTCTAGATATATACATCGCATTCGCTTTTGAAAAGCGGTAATGACCCCAGGGCCTTGTATTTTTCTGCACCGTGTTTATCCTCGTAACCGTACTCCATAGTTCATCTAATTCAATATGTAGTTTTACCTATAGCTTTCCCGTTTTATTATACCTGCCTTGTCCGCTTGCCACCCCTCGAAAACTTGGATAGAACAATTTAAAGGTTTGACTACATACTCATATATAGCAAAATATAGGCAGGCATTGCCTTTTAATTAGCAGCTAAAGCCTGTAGTAAGAAAGGGAAGGCATATATATTCGAGTGTCGTAGAAAGAAAAGGATAGACGTCAATTATATCTAAATGACCGACTGCTCGTTGGGTCCCTCACATATATGCATGTATAATTGTACAGAAGAGCATCCGACAAATTGGATGTGAGATAAAACTTAAAAACTTGAATTCCAGAATGCATGACACTTGAGGAGCGAAAAAGTCGTCAACTTGAAAAGTACACGACTACTCTTGGCCGAATCCAACGGTTTCCCTGGAAAGCAAGTAAGAAAGGTCAGCATATTGAATGCCAGAAATACAATAAGAAAAGAGAGCACGTACTCAACAGCAAGTGTCAGCTTGTGCTCCAAGCTAGCATAATCTTTATACGGCGGCAGATCAATACGATTGAAACAAGTATGACTCTTGGGTAGTTGAGATGGATCGCCAGATTTCTCAATCGTGAACCGTCGAGGACCATCAGATCCCTGCAAATCTTTGAACCCGTTAACGGGGATACGAGATGTTCCAGTAGCAAATTGGAGCAGGCGGGACTTTCGTTCCGGAGGCCAGCTGCGCACACATGTCCAGAACCACTGGATCACTTCATCATTCATCTCGTATCCCCGGTAATCGGTAAACTTGGTCCAGTCGTCGCTATATAACCAATCAAGAACCATCAGTACAATTCCAAACAGCGAAAAGAACAACGTACACATCTATCTCGGACATGCCACCAATCAACAACTCGAGCTCCCGTTCATCAAAGACGGTAATAAGTTCTTGAGGAATGAGCTCGCTGAAGCCCGACATGAAAGCTTCAAATTGCTCCTTCACCCGCTTAGAAATGCGATAGTCAACCACATGATCCACATAGTCTTTCTTGTTGTCTTGCGTAACGGGAACGTCACCACCCCCAGGTGTGAGTTCGATAGTTACCATCTCGCCAAATCGTTCTTCTGTAGTCGTAAATGTTTCATCAATGATATCCGTGATATCATTTTCACTAGTACACACAAAATTTGTCATCATCCATTTCATAATTATTAAAAAAACTTACAGCATCCAAGTCATTCCACGATGAAGTTCCGCATCCACACTTTCCAAATCAGACAATGTAACCTTTTTCTTCAAGATCATCTTGTAAAAGCTGACAATGAAATAGGCATCCAAAAATCGACGATGGAAGATACCCAAACCTAAGCACCGACCAATGAATTTGAAGTAGTTCAAATGCTCAGGGTTGACACCAGACGCAGGATTGATCTGTAGTGTGTAGTTGTCATGTGCGGAATATTCGAAGAGACAGTAGAAGGGGTTAAACATCTCATGAGACAAGAGGAAGAAGAATTCTCTGCAATTGATACAACAAATTAATATTCATGCCAAGCGTGGAACTGGGAGCACGAACCTTGAGAGACCACCATAATCCAAACCATCCTCTCCATCGAACTTGATCATAAGTCGCTTTTTCAAGTCGTTCGGGGTCTGCCTCATAATCTCCGCATAACTGTCTTCAAAAATATGGTTTCGTCGAATCTTGATCTGGCAATTACCAGGTTGAGCACGCATAGCAGGTTGACTTCTGAAATAGATGAGTTTCCTCCTAAAATCGCGCTTGTACTGAGGTACATTCACGTCAAGAGTTGACGGCAGACGAGGATCATCCCAAGTAGTAGTCTTAGTATTATGATCAACAAAGTACACCCGAGCAGTGGATGTGAGTCGCATCTCCCAACCAGACGGTAGAGGTCCAAGCTGCGAGATCGTTTGAGGCTGGAGACCAGTTCCTTGTCCGCCAGGACCCATGACACGAATGATGGTTTGCCTGCGCGGATCTACCCATGTCGTAGTTCTCGTATTATGGTCAACATAGTAAGGACGACCTTCAGGAGTATATCTCTCTTCCCAACCATTGGGTAGACTACCCGATCCTGCTGTAGTAGCTGTACCGGTAGATATCGCCGCTGGTTGCTCAGCAGCCTGGGGTTGCGCCGGTGCAAGTTGTGGTTCGGGGACTGTGCTAGCGCGATAAGATGGATTATTCGCTTCTAGAAGATCATCGGCCAGAATACGACGTGAATGTTGGTCGCGAGCGGCATTAGTCTCACTATCTTGAGCGGAATTATTGACTGCTGCGCTGGCTGATGGCCGGTTCCAAGTAGTTGTGCGAGTATTGTGGTCTACATAGTAAGTTCGCCCCAGAGGGTCGATACGTCTTTCCCAACCAGGGGGCAATGGTCCGTATTGATCAACGTTAGGGTTGAAATTGCGCATCTGTGTGCTTTGTGTCACTTGCGCAGGCGATGACCCCGGCACCGATGAAGCCGTGGCTGCGCTAGCAGAAACAGATATTGTAGTAGAAATGGCTGAACTCGTTGGTCGTGAGGAGCTTGCGACGGATTGTACCTGATCCGGTTCTTCAGACGTAGTGGAAGAAGTATTTGCACCTGGTAATGTTAATGGATTTGCACTGTCTGATGTAGTGGCGTGGGAACTTCCTGATCTTGAGAGTGCACCAGTCGTAGCTGAGGCAGTAAGAGCCAGGTTCGAAGTGCTTGCAGAAGGGGAGTGATTGCTGAGACCGATGTCGGATATAGCAGCGGTGATACCAGATACTTGAGAGGGACCAGGATTTGATATAGGCTGATTGACGTTGGTGGATAGATACATTATGAGCTTGCCGTGAACAACGAGATTGTCGTTGGATTTTTTGAGGTCCAACGTGAGCATTTCTAAACGATGGGTTAAGAATGAGCTGACTAACAGATGCGGGGGATTTAGAAAGAAATTAGAATGTACCATGACCACCCAGCTCGAGATCCAAAATATCGCTGACTCTTACATTGACCACTCCTAGGAAACCCTGATCTTTTCGCTTGAATTTTCGTTGGTCAAATATCTGGACGGCGACGACAGAAGAATCCTTGACAGTTCTAGGTATGATAATTAGACATAATACCACGAACATGATTATGTAGTTACATGTCAAAGCTTTCGTTCCAGTAAGGGTTCAAGGTCTTCTTGATAACACTGGTTGTATTTGTCTGTTCCCCGTCGACAGTAACAACTGCGAATGGATCCGGCAGTCGGAAGACGTCACGTTTGGACAAACCATCGGCTGCGACAACTGTAACGCAACGAGGAACGGAGTCAACAATATTATGATAGACAGAAGAGTGGATATACCGAACCTGTTACCCTGATTTTCTTTTGACTGCGCAATATAAGCAAAGAAGCATAAAAAGGATGACAAGTAAAACTCACAGTGGGCCAGGGACGGCGGCCATGATATGAGGACTAGTTCTAAGAGCGGTAGGTTTCTAGATAAGTCGCAGGACGAACAGCGTTGAACGGGATGTGCTTGACAACGATGGGTGAGGAAGCAGAAAAGGCTGAGCAATAATTCCGATACTGCAGTCACACCATTGTCACGCCGTGACCAAGCGGATGCGTGACATTCTCCTGACTCGGAGTTTCAAAATGTTTACATTCTACTCGCTGTGTGGATAGCGACGAAAATCTTATTGTTTGTGGGGTCCAACGACTCTGGCTGGCCCTCGATATATTTTTGAAGCTGTCAGGTTTCACGCAATAGAGGCTGCATGAAATAGGCACCAGATAGGGCTGTTCAATTATAGCCTACGAATTGAGATAGACGGAAGCTAGTAAACTCAAGCTTTTCTTGTCAATTACATAAAGAATTAATGAAACATTTTTTGGAGGCCACTGGAACGCAATATTATTTACTAGTAATAACAACGTAATTAGCGCACAGCCCTTGCTAAATTTAGCACTCTCTCCTTGACGCGGACATTCTTGCAACATTGAGCGCTACAAGCTAAAAAAGCCCTAAGATCTAAGCGTCTGTTCAACTCTCCTAGAACCATGTCACTCATCGATACCCCAATGAATACGGTATGTCTGGCCCTCAAATCAGCTCATAGCGTTGACCAGCCTGATATCAATCACAGGCCCACCATCATGCTGCAAATGCAGACGATTATCTAATAAAAGGCCTAATAGTCCTTGCCGCTGAGGAACATTTCAAGGCAGCGGAGGCTTACATAGCTGCAATAGACCGCAGCCACGATGAATCGGTTCAGCATGTTCACAACTCCCCGCATCCATTGAAACTCATCCCCGGACTTCTGTATATCTTATAGGCAAAACGTACTCTTCGGATGCTCTACAACGAGCATTGTAAGGCCGGGAAGGAACTCCAGCGCAAGATCGACAAACTAAAGGACGAAGGCAAAGATCCTTCGCTTCCACAGTTACCTGAGCTCTCTCAGAAAGTTCCACCTCCAAAACCCAGTTCAAACCCGTATCATGGATCGCCACGAGTGAACACATCATCACCACAACCGTTACGCTTCATGACAGACTCTCAAAACACTGGTGACGAATCCTTCATGCTGCTGGGAGGTCAACGCGTGTGTCTCACGACATCCATTTCTTACACACGTAATTTGCTAAATAACCAAACTTTCTTAGTCAGATCCTGGAGATGCATTCAACCAGTTCTGGAATATCATGCAAGGAATGTTAGATAACCTATCTCAACCCGTGGCATTTGCGACAGTGCCTCTCGGTCACCCTGAAACCCCCAATTCACCATCTTTACCTGACAAAACTGATGATCTTCGTCGCGATGGAAGTCTGAGCAGTGATACAGATCTGGATGAACCCATTTTCTCAAAATTCACCAGACGTATCGGAATAAGCCGTGAAGGAAGTAAGAGTGGTCGTTCTGGCCAGAGTAGTCGCAACTTCCCCAGTAATGGTAAACAACCTGAAATTGAGGGGCGACTTGAGGAATATGATGACTTCCTTGAAGAAGGTCTTTTTCTTCCCTACTGTGTTGTAATTGAAACCAGCTCGTCTGACCCTTTTTCTCTTTCCTCGCGAAGGTGACGACTTATCAGGATCATTCTGCTTGATTCCATCCGGACCTGAACCATCTTCTTCAACACTCAAGAAGGAAAATATATCCCTGAAAGCCGAGTTGGCCTCAATGAAAGGTCGTTTAGAAGCTACAGAACGAATATTAAAGCTCCGTAAGGAGCAAGATCTACAGTTACGCGATAGTATATTCATGGCTACTCGTGAGGTACGTATCATCGTTCGCATGGCCACTGACTCTTTTTTTCTCATACGTTCCCATTCCACTTGTAGGCGCAGCGAGCATTGGGCGCATCTGCTATGCTACAACAACGGCCCGGTCCGCCGCTCGACTTCAGCAGCCTCAACATTAATGTTCCAGCAGTCCCAATACCAGGAATAAACACTGGACGAGAAGCCCAATATGCACGGCGGGTGAAAGAGCTCGAGGATGAGCTACGCCTCATGCGGGGAGAGAATGAGAAACATGTCTGTCTATTCTCCTTTTTTGTCCCGTTCACAGAATCACTAAAATATTTATTAGAAACTCATGATTGCCAAGTTTCGGGAACGCTGGGAAAAGTTGAAAGACTCAGCCAAACGCAAAAAGGAAGCGAAGGCGGCCGCAACGGGGGTGCGGGAGCGGATTGTTGAAGAGCCGGAGGCGGAAGAGGAATTAGATGAGTCAAACACACGGTATTAGTTCGAGTGGTAACCATCCAAACCTCTTTCACGGCACACTCCTGACATTTTATTTGCTCTTTATCGCTCATTTCCCAGCACAATATGAATATGTATTCGTATTTACATCAGTAAAACGCTGTATCCCTAGCCTAGCCAATTGCGACTTTTGTAAAAATAAATAAATACTAGGATTATTGAAAAAGATAACCAGCCCGAACCAGGCACGCCTATGAAATTTCATGGGGGACAGGTAAAAAATTTCAGTTTCATGCGCCACCATCTTCATAGCTACTAGTGCCTGCCGCTCTCTTCTCCTTGCGCTAGCGCTGGAATTTTGTGTCCACAGAGATAGTCGTTTGCGGCGAGAAATCGCTTTTGCCCACAGGCTGTGTGGCTATAATTAGGGTCTGCGCAATCATCGGCATCTGAAAGCCTCGGTGTAAGTATACCAACGATAATGATCATTTCAATGTGACTCCGAACCGCCTAGCTCTCAGCGGGCTGCATTGACAAGACAGAAGGGCAATCTCGACAGCGGGAATTGCAACATATACGTATCCTTGAGAGTATTATGCAAAATAAGGTTGAATCTCGGTGCGTCTCAGACAAGTGGGTAAAAGAGGCAATGAATAGAAGAGTTCTGACAATCTGTGAGAGTTAAGTCGTACGTTTGGTGTCCACGATGTTGGGGCAGTGTAGTATCCAAGTCTATCCGCTCGATTGTAGAGGCAGAAAATGCACACAGGGTAATATAAATAGAGATAATCCGTGAGACCAGACAGATGACGAAGCCTCAAGGAACCTCAGGCTGGAATGTTCATTGTCTGACGGCAAAGAATGTTCCTTTATTGCGCCAACGGTATACAACATTTGAGGAATTGCCGGAACACAATGTAGTGATTAGATTGTTCGATTATCTGGTAATCCATTTCTCTCGGGTACGTGATATCGGTCCATCAAGCAAATAGACCGAAGTCAATTATGTGAAAGGAACGAATGAAGGTGTCGAAATCTGTTTCATATTTTGCGACATCTTCGTTTCCAACTGCTCCTCCGTCGACTGATACAACGGGAATGTTAAAGGTAACGACCACATCGACTGCCTTGGACTCGACACGAAAAAGGGCCATCAGGATCCGAACTTTATCGGCGACCGTCAAATTGAATTTAGGGATGAATTGGACACCTTTGAGGACCATAGCAGGTGGAGTATTATTGCCTCTATCATTGCGGATCTCACAGGTTTCTTCGATTTCAACGGACTGAGCCGAATTGTCATGCGCTAGCGAGTCAAAGTGTAATCTATAGAAGGCAATAGATAAGGTTATATAAATAAGAAGGCACGAAGATTACCGTATGGCGCCATCACCGGTGGAAGATTCAACCCGCTGGAGGATTTCGACGATTATACTAACACTTGAGTCTGGGTACATGAAGACCTCTTGCGTATTTGGTACATGGCGCAAGTCACTGATATTGGAAGTTAATATCAAAATACACAAATTGCAAGATAAGAGTTGCATACGATGCATCGATAAGCGTGGGGACAGTCTGTGCTGTGATAGCACCTCCAAAAAGGTCGCGAACGAAAATCATTTGGTCTTGTGCGTAGCTACAACAGCCCTAACCAGGTATTCAGCTTTGAGTCCTCGTAGATGGCTGCAGCCTTGACTAAAGCCTGAGTCCCCGGCAATGGCAGGATGCAGAAGCACTATCAATATGCTTAGTATTACATCATGTGAATGTTACACTTGATGTTACGCGACGCGTTTGTCACGCTCTTTACCATCAACCAACTTGGCTTGTGTTCACGACCATGGATCGTAGGCGCTCAGTGATGCAACCTGTATTAGACCCTCTGTCCAATCTAAATGCACGATCAGGCATCCCTGTTCCATCGACAATAAAAAAACCTGCACCCAACACGCGAATGTCTTTAGCAGGTCCCGCCCTACGTGCCCCTAATACCTCTGTGCCGGGAACTAATCCCCGACAATCTATGGTACGGTCGCAAAATTTAAATCCACTGTTGCAAAGTACTAGCAAGCCAAATTACGGCCGAACACCACTATCTAAGTACGTGTCCTTCAAGTTAGGGAAGGTGTGCTTGCTGAGTGTGAGTAAATTGCTAGTTCCGTCAGGAGGGTGTCTCTATGGGGTGGAGGCATCTCTTTAGCAGCACCATCTACTAGCCAAGTTGCCAAGGACCCTCGTCCATTACGTGACCGATCCTATCAGTCCAAAATGCGACAAGATGTGGTAAACTATCTCAACAGCTCGGGATTCGAGATTTCTATGGCCACATTAGCGAATATTCAGGGAAAGGACTATAGGGCTATTTTTCATGCTCTTGTTCTAAACCTCGATCCATGTTATCCATTCAAAGAAGGCGCTCGATTTGAAGATGAATTTGTTCCCGCCTTGAAAGCGTTACGCTATCCCTTTGCTCATCAAATCGATCAAAAATGGCTTGCAGCCGTCGCCAGCCCCCACTCATGGCCCTACCTACTGGGTGCACTGCATTGGTTAGTTGAGCTATGTAAAGTATGTCGAGATTCATCTCAACATTGTATCCATGTTCATCGCCAGTAGATGCGCGACGAATACCTTTGCAGCGGGCATCCTACCCTTCAGGACCCAGCTCATGTTCCAGAAGAATTTGACGACCCATTTGATCACAAGGCCCTTGCATTTCAATACAACGAAGAGACTTACACCCTGTGGCTTGATCTGCATGACGACTTTGCTGAATCTAATCAAGCCATGGAGGAACGCTACAGTGAGTAGTCACTTTGTTCCTTTGTGCATCACCTTCCCCTAATCTATATAAACAAGGCAAAAGGAACGAAAGGGTGCAAAAGGAGTTGGATGAACAGAAAGAGAAATTAGAAAAAACTAAAGCAGAGTATGCACAACTCAAGTCTTCAGCAGTAGGTTCCAACTATCGGTCACTTTCGGTGACTTAATACTCTGAAAAAGCCTTCTATTGTAGATCTCAAGAAACAGAACGAGCTGTTTCAAAAGGACAGCGAAAAGCTGAAGAAAATATTACAACAATACGAAGGCCGGCGAAAGAAATTGATTGAACAGATCGCGTTCGAGAAAGCTGAACTGGTGAATGGCGGTAAGTACCGAATCTTCATGGCCGAGCTTTCTAATAATATTGCCTAGGAGAGCACCTCGAGCATCTCAAGGCAACCTTGGATAGTTTGGAGGAGACTGTCAAAGCCCAGAACCTTTCACCTGAAGAAGTCATTCGGATGAACACCGATCGTGATGCGCTGTCTAGGAATTTGGAAGATCTTAAACAAAAGCTGGAAGAGACACGTAAGACGGTCATGACGCTCGAGGTAAACGTCACGAACCGCGCTGCAGCGGCCGAGGAGGCACTTGACATGTATACCAACATGCTATCATCTTTGGAGCTCTTTCCTCCCCTCCCTGAGCCGTGGCAAGATATTGACCTTACCCTCGAATTGAACTCGGCTTCATCGAATCCGCAACAGCTTCTCACTGGGTCAGATATCAGGAAACTTATCAAGCCGACACTGAGTGGAGTCGCTGAGATGAAACGAATGGAACGAGCTACGGTCGAGAGCGAACTCATCAAGGTAGAAAATGAGCACGATCAACTTATGACCGAATGCGAAAACCTGGAATGTGAAATCGCTGAGGTGGACAAAAAGGTGGTCAGCCTAAACGAGCACGCAGACGATCTTCGAGATGTAGGTTCCAGCTTTATCCAGAAGCCTACCTTGTCTGATCTATTAATTATTGAATCCAGGCAGCCCAACAGGAGGCATTAGTCGCTAGCGCGGAAGCTGCGCGACTGGAACGGGACCTGGCCCACGCCAGAACCGCTGCGATAGCAAATGGGCGGGGTGTTAAATCACGATTGCAGGGCTTGCAGTTCAGGTTGAGTGAATTTCGACGTTAAATTTAGATCGTGGTTACTGATTTATTTTATCTTGTGCAACAGCTATAAGGAGCAAATTGAAAAAGTTTCCCGGTTGAAGGAAGACACGATCCATGCTATTCTTAAAAACAGTCAGGAAATTGCCATGTTTAAACAGGAGGTTTCGCGACATCTACAGGACCTCCGTGACTTTGCAGATGCCGAATGATTTTAAAAAAACCCACAATCAAATTTTGTGTTTGTATGTTTTGTCCTTGCTCAAATTCGACCAATACCATGGAATGCAATTTCAAGCTCAAGTTTGAACTTATACCGACCACCTCATGCGCGTATATGTCGATTGCGAGAACCCTACTCAAAGGATTGAAAATGTCATCCAAAGGGATAGTTTTTTTGTTCAAGTCGAGTCCCCTTGCACAGCTGCATAGTTCCTTTCATAAGGGCTTTCAATCGGGCTGCAGGTGTTGTGGTCATACGTCCTACTCGACTGCATTATCTGTTGAAATCTCGATGCGATCTTCTAATCCGGCTCATGGACCTTATGGTTCATTAGAGATCTCTGGGATATTTTTTGCCAATGGCTAATAAACTCTGTTACTCAGGTCAGTGGGATAGTGAAATTAAATCGGCCTTGGAATGCAACACATTGGCAGTGGCAGTAGGGCTGCGCACCGTACCGTAACGGTAGTCGGCCGTATTTTCTAGCCTTTCTGGCCTCCACGGTACCGGTACGGTTACGTACTGTATGCCGTAAAATACGGTTCGGCAGTCCACCATTGAGCAGTCCAAAATTTAATCTGAGCTCGGATTTAGCTTCGTTTAACTGATCCGAGCCCAGCCAAGCCACCACAATTTAAAACTCCTCTGATCTGACTGGCTGTAGACCTATGGCCGTATTTTGGACATCTCAAACCCCCCACGGTACAGGTACCGTAACCATACCGTAACACCCGTATACCGTAGCTTACGGTGCGCAGACACAGGTGATGAATTGACCAATCGGCAATATTTAGGATCTGAGAATCGTCACGTCACCTCACAAGCTAATCTTATCAAGTTACCATCATCCTTGTCCTCGTCCGCGTCGTCGTCTGGCTTCTTTGGTCTTGGAACAGGTTCTCGAGTGAACCATCGCGGTTTCTTCCTTCCTCTTTTGTGAGATCACGCGTGTCATGCTTCTTCCATAGGTCCTCATTACGAGCCTTCCTTGCTACCTCAGGTTTTTCTAATTTGATAGTAGAACATCATGGATTATGTTCTGTAATACCTCGTTTTTTGAGAATATATGTATATGTATAAACTCCGAAGGACAAGAACTTGACCTGCTCGCTAGTAGCTCAAAGTAGTCGCCGGCCACTGGTGACTGGTCGATTGCGGCATGCCAACCAGTTACGACGGCATCGCCCTGGACGAGACATTATAATTATTTTCCAGGGACCGGGAGCGAACCTGACCGAGTCGAGAGACTCACGTCCGTTGCTAAAAATGGTCTGATGTCACCCTTTTTCGTGACATCGGACCCTTGGCCTCAATCTCAATCTCCGGCTTTAGATAATTATCAAAAGTCCAAAGCTGAACCAGGTATGAAACAACTTGAAAGCGATGCCAAACCCGCTTTTCTTTCAAGTCCAAACTGACTCGCAGTATCACAGCCTTTTTACCACGGTCCTACCTTGTCTGCCTCCATCTGCCTTGCCAGAGATCGTCCTTTCAGTGCGTTCGCATGGAAAGAAGTGCCGGAGTCCGGGCTCGCACTTAGCCCAGACTGATACCCCCAAATCCTGTGAGTTTGATACCCTCCTTGGTGCGTTTGCCGATCCTCTTCCGGACATATCTGACCCAAATCAGGGATATGTCCCGAAGAAGATGGAATACTCTCTGCAGTCAATGCCAGATCTCATATTTGGATATCCTTTCCTATACAATATTTCCGCCTCCCGGCATGCGTACATATAAAAGACTCGGAACCTGACAAATGCCCTAATTCTGTGTCCCTCCCTTCGATATACTTTTCTTCTTCCTCTTTGAGCCCACCGACGTCGATCCTCCTTTATCCTAGCCGATGTCTGAAGAGCTCAAAGAACTTCCCCAGGCAGTTGATCCCGAGAAAGGCCTACTCGACTCCCTAACAGTACAGCTGCCTTACAATGGCGATGCCAAGGCCCCACTACCCACTCTTAACATCTCCTCCGCGTTTCCAGCATCTAAAGAGAAAGATCCTGCTGTTACCACAACGACGAAGGAGGTCGTAGTTGCTACCAAGCCTTCTAAGCCACCCACCAAGCCAAAGAAAAAGGTGCCGATATGGATTCTGTGGGTGCTTTGGTTCAATACATACAGGTACGTTACTTTTCCTTTGCAACAGACGCAAATTCTCAGTCTTTCTCTTCCCCAGGAAATTCTTTACCTTTTGTTTCGGTTTCAATATGATTGGTCTCGCCTTGGCGGCATCAGGTCATTTCCCCTATGGTGTCAAGTACTCTGGTGCCATCGTTGTCGCAAATTTCAACGTCGCAATCTTGATGCGCAATGAGGTATTCGGCCGCTTACTGTATCTGTTCGTAAATACTTTGTTCGCCAAGGTTCGTACAAGTTTTATAGCGTAATTATCCTTATTCTTACCTGATTTCACTTTTAGTGGACTCCTCTGTGGTTCCGGTTGGGTTGTACCTCCGTACTCCAAGTAAGCTGTCACTCCCCCTTGATACCTTGACGTCTATTGACATTTTCCGCAGCATCTTGGCGGGATTCACAGCGGTTGTGCATTATCAGGAGTAATATGGTTGCTCTTCAAGGTGGTCAACAACTTCCGGCATCTCGATGTCACCCACGACGCAGTCCTAGTCATGGGAGTAGTCACCAACCTCGCCGTAATGATCAGTGCGCTAAGCGCTTTCCCTTGGGTACGAAATACTCACCACAAGTAAGTGAATACGCGTGCTATCATTTATTTTAATTTGACAAATCCAAAATTCAGCGTGTTCGAACGCCACCATCGCTTCGTTGGATGGATCGGTCTAATCTGCACATGTTTGTTTTCTATCATATGTTCCATTTTTTATTATTCACAACCTATCAGGGGTTTTTGTTATCCTTGGCGATACCTATAACCCTACCACTCGCTCATGGAATCTGAATGGCGTTGATCTAGTTCGCCACCAAGATTTCTGGTTCACTATGGGAATGACAGTCTTGTATGTTCCTGATTAGTTGAAAAGTGTCCAGCATAATTCACACCAAGGTATATTTAGCATCGCACTCCCCTGGTGTTTTGTTCGAGAAGTACCGGTAGACATTGAACTAGTAAGCGAAGCTCCGATATCTGGACTCCAGCCGTGTTTAAAAATATGTTATCAGCCTTCAGCAAAAGTCGCCATTATTCGGTTTAAGCGTGGAATGCAACAAGGACTTTTGGGGCGAATCAGTCGCTCCTCGATCATGGAGTATCATGCATTCGGAATCATTTCGTGAGTCCCAGCCATTTTCATAAATGACACAGACGTATAATCTGTTACTATTCAGTGAAAGCCGCCACGCAAAATACCACTACATGATTGCTGGCGTCCAAGGTATGTCAACCCAGCGACTGGAGGAATTTTTAAAATAATAACTCGATACCCAAGGCGATTTCACACGTAGTCTCGTCCAGAATCCACCAAAGACGCTCTGGACTCGTGAACTAAAGGTACGGATAGAGCTTGTTGAATTATTTTCGTATGTGAACTTAAAAATTTCAGTTTGCCGGCGTCTCCAACACATCGACGTTATACAAGCGCGGTATCCGCATATGCACTGGCACTGGTATCGGTGCTGCTCTCTCCACGTGTCTCCAATCACCTTACTGGTAAGATACCCGTTTTATCATTTTGGGGGACGAATGCTAATCCGCTTAAACCTAGGTATCTGATATGGATAGGTACGCGTGGTGGCATGATGCGCAGCATACTTGGATCTGACTCATACTCCTCAAGGCTCTGAACAAGAAAAGACATTCGGACCGACTATCAGTGGGCTAATCCACAAGCATATCGGACCCGAACGTCTACTACTTTGGGATAGTAAAGCCCGAGGAGGTCGTCCAGACTCCATCAAAATTTTGAAGGAGGCTTACACTTACTGGAACGCTGAGGGTGAGTCTTCAAAATTTCCCTGAATTTCAGTATTTTGATACTGACATTCCCATAGTGGTTTTTATTACATCGAATTATATCGGAAACACAGAGATCATGCAGGGGTGCAAGGAAAACAACATCCCTTGCTTTGGCACACTGTGGGATTTCGTACGTATTGTCTATTTTCAGACCTCTTGAACTATGCTAACGGATGCTGTAGTGAAAAAGCCATTCACTTTCGCAGATTTACATCAACATATATTTATCGTTGGGTCTTGGATCAGAGAGACGGCCCACTTTGGCAATAGATTTATTCACATTACATTACGCTTGAACCCGGATGCCAGACTGTATCAATAGCCAGCCATATATACGTGTTCGTAATCTTTCATGGACAATTACTTCCCGGAGCTTCAAGGCACTATGTATGGGTACTTCCCCATTCTCTAGCTGTAATTGACGCAAGTCTGCTTGCTAGACTTTTGTGCATGGCTGCCGCGAAACAACCAGTCAGTAGAGTAGGGGAAGTGTGATAATTTAATAGTTAAATATTTCAATGATTATCGGACGGCATAGATCAATTGTTTGTAGTAGGAAAAGTGTGATTTGAGCCAAGAGTTCCGAGGTAATGGTACAAAAAGAAGTCGTAATCGTCATGTCAGACGATCCTCCAAAACATGGCCAGATTTTCCCATCCACGGCCATCTCCTGCCTGGATGCATTTTGGTATTTGGAAAAAGACACACGTCCCGCCGAGCAAGTTCGGTAATGATCTTGGCAATGTTGCGGCTATCCTACGAACAAAGAAGTAGCCGTGTCAGCGCTATCTATCTCCATAGAAATAAGAGAACCCGGGAGCCGTGTACTGACGTCAATTCCACTGTGCTGTCGGCCTTCAAAGGCAGGTAATCCGAGGGCCTTTAATTGAGCAGGAATGTTCATAGAGCGCCGGTTTGCAGCATGCGCGCTCTGTGGGGGGTGGGGTGGGAGTATCAGCCCGTTGAGTTGAAAGTCACATTAAGACATACATCTGAGATTAATATCGACTGAACGACTAAAGTTCTGACGTCCAGTACATCGCCCCGAAACCAAGCTGGTATTTTCATCTGACCTCGAAGTATCTACAAGATATAGACGGCATATGAGAAGATTTACACCGACCTTAGATATAAAGCACTGTTTGACAACGAAATCGCGAACGTCGAACGGTCCATCACTGCACCAACAAAACTGTACAAGTCGTTTCCCTGTCTGCGCGTCTATGAGCCCATTCCTGACTAAAAATGCTTCCAGTTTGACCAACACTTCTGGGAATAGTGGTGCAGCATCAACTTGCGCCTGATGACTCATTAGCGTTGGCAAGAGACGGAAGATAATGCACCGACCTGTGTGATACCCGTCAATTGCGTACAAAACGCAGAGAGCGTCGGTCTCCACGTAGGTCGAACAAGTGCCCGAAACTCGTCAACAAGTTCCAGCGCGCTTGCCCTGCCGTCGTCCTTTTTGTCCGTCCAGCGTAGCATACAAACAGGCAACTCCTAGAATGATCATCTACACTGATACATGTTTTTCTAGGATGTCATTAGTACGCACGATGATTTCATTTGGATAATTGAAGGTAGTGCCCCGATCGCAGGTGCCTTCAATATCCAATACAAGAAATACGTCATAGGGTTGTTTGATACGCGGACCTTTGAATGGAATTGATACTGGAACCATCTTCGTAGGGCGTACATTATTTTGGCTGGACGATGGGAGTTGTGGTATAGGGATTACAACCTCAGCAGGAGGATTTTTATGGATCAACTTGAAGAAAAAGTCACGGGCAGCAGATAAAGGAGTATGGTTCTGACGGGGTGCTTCCAAAGGGACTTGTATATGTTGTCTCCGGTATATTTTTCGCATGAAAAGGCGTATAAGACATGCTGTTAACATGAATATTAAGCCTTGTTGCATCAGCCTGTTATCCGGGACTCCGATCCTCGACCAAAATGAATACTCAGTCAAGGCAGACAAACGAATCGATTTTGAGGGCATCCTTTAAGTATCAGCATCAGAGCAACGTTGGATGGAATCAATTTATAAGGCACGTGACCCAGACTTTCTTCACTTGCTCCGACTCGTCCAAGCATCACTTCAGTACAGTTCTACATTATGGAACCTGGAGGCGATGATCTTCAAGACGATCTTGTCATAGACGAGTTTATTGCATCGTCGGGAGAAGACGAACCATCTCACTTCATTACCGAAGTTAATCAGGACAGTGAAGATGATAGGGCTGGCTCATCGTCTAATGCTGCAGATTCCGCATTGTTACTTGCAAAAAAGCGCAAGAGAAAAGACAAGGAGAAAGAAAAAAAAGCAAAAGTACGCTCATGGGGAGAGAGTTTCGATCTTCTACTTTGTATGCTAATCGTCTTTGAAAGTAGAAGCGGAAGCTGGTTGAAGCCGTCATTCCGGAAGAGTCCTCAATTGCATCCCAAGGTCCCTCCGACCTTTCAAATTATCTCGCATCTATGCAAGTTAAGAGCTTTCCAAAACTTTCCGTGATAGAACTAGGCGACCTTCAAATTCCAGGTGCGTAGAGAAGCTGTTTTCATAGGCGTTCAAGCTCAAATTAACGTTTAGACAGAATCAGCTATCGTTGACACCACTTCATGGAGAGAACCACGGACTTTAGACCAACTTGTTAGCTTTATCATGAAAAGTATGTTTCTCCCACTATTCCTTACCTTAATTCGTTGCTAACGAATACATACTAGTGCTGCCCAGTTTGCATACTCGTCTTTCTCAAAAATCGAAGTCCAATGGAGCACCCACGCTTCTCTACGTTGCAAGTGCTGCCCTTAGAGTAGCCGACGTTACCCGAATTCTCAAGGACAAAAGGCTGCGAGGCGAAAAGGGCGGCGATGTTGCAAAATTATTTGCGAAACATTTTAAATTGGCACAACACGTTACTTATCTGAAACAAACAAAGATTGGATCCGCTGTTGGGACTCCAGGGAGGCTTGGAAAACTGCTCAACGAGAAAAGTGAGGCTTTTACAACTTCTGCAGCCAAAAATTTTCAATGAAACTCTTTCTGCTAAGATGCCCTCAACGTATCTGCCCTTTCCCATATCATTTTGGATATTACATTCAAAGATACAACGACTCGGAATTTGCTGGACATCCCAGAAACAAGGGACGAAGTTTTTGGAACCATCTTGAACCACGCGCAAATCCTCAAGGGCATCAAGGAAGGGAAGATTCAGGTAGTCCTGTTTTGATTACAACGTAGAATAATAGGGATCTATAATATGCACAAGAATGCGAAGAAGGCTCTTGAGATTGGTTGTCAGAAACCTTTTGGATTTGTCCTGAGAGTTAACTGCAGTAAAGGGTTGTTAGCACTGGCTGGTGGGGTCGTAGATCTTCATACCCGAGTCCATTTTGGAACCTTATGAATTCCCTTCCTATAGCCTCTCGCATGCGGGCTAAACACTGTATATTTGTCCTTGGCTGGCATTTCGTGCTCTTTGGGGAGCTCTAGGGCGCGTGTCTATGGGAGTAGACGGTTGTAAGTTGATACCGTCATTAAGGTTTAACGCAGAGCCACACCAGAGAAGCACATTCGATACCGCTAGCTCTTACTGCTTCGATTACAGCGTCAACTTTTTTTAGCCGGGCTCGAGCGTTTGCTTTCCGTGTCACTGACAGCTTCCAAGGTGTTTTCCTAGGTTAAGGAGTCATTGGAGGAGGAAATTTGAGCACCTCTCAAGCTAGCATACCAAAGGAGACCTCCAAGGTTCACATTAGTAGGTCTGAAGGCGCCGAACATCAGACTTCGGTCCTGAACACGGAGAAGAGAGTACAGGGCGTGAGAAAAAAGCTCCAGCCTTTATTTGCCAAACGATTGCCGCGTCTGTCTTCAAACCTCCTCGACATGGCAGTCGTCGCAATTACGAATGGACCTTATATGAACGGCAATGCAGACTACGACATGGCCGATCCGAACCCAGCGGGTGCTGTACGGTTTACTAGTGGACTTATTCTTCCTCCCCCAGAAATAAAGTGTGAGCTCTTCATATATACTTTTCATGTCCAACTACTGACACAACATTCGATTTTAAGCCGTAATTGACAGAACTGCATTATTTGTTGCCCGCTCTGCCAATCCACCCCAATTTGAGGAGAGAGTTCGGGAAGGTCAACGCTCTGACCCTAAGTTCTCCTTCCTCAACCCTGCTGATCCATATCATGGCTACTACCGACATAAAATGGAAAAGGTTGCCCAGGGAGAGTTGGAAGATGATACACCTAAAGACGTCAAGGGAACTGAAGTAGCAGAACCTAAGGAACCAGTTGATCTTGGACTTGAACCACCACTCCCAGAGTTCATCATGGATCTCCCAAATATTAGTGCTATTGATCTGTACGTGTAGTTATTTTTTCTGCTTACAATATTAACAAAGTTTTTCATGTACCTCAGTGATATAATGAAGCTAACGGCCCTGTTCACTGCTCGACGGGGACGTATGTTTCTCGCTAGTCTTTCCGCACGAGAAGGACGCAATTACCAATTCGATTTTCTCCGGCCCACACATTCCTTGTTTGGCTATTTCAATCGGTTGGTGGAGCAGTATACAAAAATCATCCAGCCTAACAAGGAAACGCTGGAACAGCTAAAATCTCAAACGCAGGCAAGTGCGCGGTGGGAGACACTTGAGATTGCACGGAGACATGCAAAATGGGAAAAGAACAAACGAGAGAAGGATAAAAAACGACAAGATGACCAGGAAGCTGAGCGATGTACGTGTACTTTCATTGTGTTTTTAAACGACATCAAGTTAATTGCGAGATTCAAGTGGCTTTTGCCGAAATCGACTGGCACGATTATGCAATTGTGCAAACCATTGAATTCACCGCCGTCGATGCCAATTCCGAGTTACCGCCACCCATGAGCGTGCAAGAAGTAGAAAACATGACTCTCGCTCAAAAACGTATGGCGGCAATGATCATGGAAAACACGGTCGATGATGTTGAAGCACATCGTGCACGGCAAGCAGCTGCCGAAGCAGAGGCCGCTGCTGCTGTTGGGGGTGCTGGTGCCGGAGGTGATGATGACGCGGAAATGGAGCAGAGTGACGATGAAGAAGACATTGCAGCGAGGAGGAAGAAGGAGGAGGAAATCAGAGAGAGAGCTATCGCGCATGCTCAGGCTATGCAAGCGAGTACCTTCAACCCATCCGGACCTATGAAGATCAGGACAGATTATGTCCCTAAATGTATGCTCACTTTCTCTTTTTTTTTTACTTGATTTTATGTTTCTAATGCTAACAAAAACGAAACAGTGGGAGATAAGAAGGGCAAATCAGCGATGACGACATGTACGATCTGTGGACAGCAAATTGCGGTTGACGAACTTCAAGAACACATGCGTATTGAGTTGCTCGATCCCAAATGGAAAGAACAACGTGATAACCTTGAAGCTCGCAAAGCACAAGCTTCGGAACTGCAAAGAGGTGCCAACGTCGTTACCTCACTACAAAACCTTGCTCGTACGCGTGTGGATATCTTCGGTACAGAAACTGACGAGGAGCGAAGGAAACGCGAGGAAGAAATGGAGAGAGAAAAGCGAAAGGAAAGAGAGAAAGTTGTTTGGGATGGACATACTGCCAGCAAAGCAAATACACTCGACAGATATTCTACGAACGTCAATTTCGACGAACAAATTGCCGCTATTCATCGTGCAAAAGGTCTTGGCCCGTACGTCCTCTTTTTTTTCTGCGGCATGGTGACTTCAATTGACTGGACTGAAAATAGGCAAGAAGTCAATGCCATCGGTCCTGGGATTGGTCCCGCGGCTATTCCCCCGCCCCTTGCCACACTTCCTCCTGCCCCCGCTTCTCTACCTGCGCCACCCCAATCTGCGAACTCGGGCGCGTATTCGGCAGCTACTGTCTCATCCGGGCCACAACCCGCTTCCATGTACAACACCCAGTCGCCAGTGATGCTACCGCCCTTGCACTACCAAGGCATGGATGCTGCTCAACCCTTTGGTTATCAGCCTGCATCTACTACAGGTGCTGCACCGCCGACGATGCACCCGACACGAATGGCCGCACTAGTAGCTGCTAACAATGTAATACAAAGTGTACAAGCGGGGATGGTGCGATCAGCCGATGAAATGGAGGGTGGGCCGGATGATATCCCGCCTGCGAAGAGACAGAAAGTAGCCAAGCTGCCTGGGGGTCAATTGTATCCTGAGGACGATTGGATTGCTATGCATCCGGTAAATGACACCTTCCTCGTTTGCGTAATATCTTTTTAACCCTTTCAATTTCTAGCACCCCATTTCCCTTCTCATTCAAATGCCCAGCGACCCATCGAAACCCGAATGGAAACTCTCTGGTCAGATTGTCACCGTCCCTGATCTACCACTAAACCTCCTAGTGTCAACCCTTCGCGACCGGATTTTGCATCATACAGGCAGTTCGATATCTGCGTCTCGCATCCGGTTATCTTATCAGGGGAAAATGCTCACAAATTCGTCTTCGATTGCGGCTAGCAATCTAGAGCACGAGGATCTCCTGATGTTCAGTATCCGTGAACAAAAGAAAAAGTAGATGGGAAAACGCCCATGTCTGTAGTTTATCTAATTTACGCATTGATCGACTTGAAATCCTGACATTATCGTAAAACGTATATAGGGGTGAGTACTAGTATGTAAGTATTACGAAAGGAAGAACCAGTTCTTCACTGAAAACCTCGTGAGTTGTCTATAGAAAGGGTTTGGATAAAGTAGATGAGTACAACAATATGATGATGAGATAGCAAGAATAATGAGGGCTTGTCAAATATACCGAATGAATGAATACGTATATAGCGGCTTTGGCTCCCCCAGATACAGGAAAAAACACATGAAGTATGTCGTAACGAGAAATTTTAGTGACTGGATTGTAGAATGTGGTGATTGTGGCGATAGCTGTAGCTATCATGTGGATGTTTCGTGTATTAATAATGGTTTCGGGGCGGATGTCAGTTGAGATTCTGAACGAGTCTGAGCAACGCGATCGGGTCTGGTTGTGGAGGTTATGCGCCTATGGACGATGGGAGGAGATAATGGTGGAGGCGGTACCCCTGCACCATCTGATCTGTCTGTAGTTGGGGAGGAACGACCTGGAGAGCTGTCAGGGCCAGACCGACGAATGCTGCCTTTGCGATCAACAGCTCCTTTCGTGCTTGTTCCTCCCTGAGTAAGAGGGACGGTGTCCTGCAACCATCGCTCGTCCTCGTCGCTGGGTAAACGAGGTAAAGATAGATCGTGATTGAAAAGGGATGCATTTAGATATGGAGATTCGCGCAGGGATGGTGGGATGGGGATGGGAGGGGGTTGTGCAGGGATGCGAAGAGAGTGCCTGCGAGGGATGGTAGTGGTAGTCGACATAGGCACGTTTCTGAGTTCAAAGGCCATGCTGCTTTATATTGTCTTACACTACAAGTAACAATATACATTTTGAGACTTTTTTTCTTCAAACTATTCTTCGGCAGATGATCGCAAATAGTAGGACAAGAAGAATGCAGATCGCGGTATCCAGTAACATAGGCGGCTTCTTGCTGCTCTGTCTCGGCTCTTGCACTCTTGATCTTGGCGTCTCGGGGATAGTTACTTCCGTAGTCGGCCTTGTAGATAGATGTTCCGCTGATCCTGATACCGTCGATTTACTTGTCGCACTCGAAACTTCGGCAGGTCCGACATCTGGAACAACCAATTGCTCATCAGGCATTTGTGATCCTAATACATTCCCGATACCCCATTTCTTCTGACCCGCTTCCTCTTCACGGCTGGGAGGATCTGGAAGTAGTTCCAGATTCGTTTGTTGACAATGTGGGCAAGTCCAATCTCTGGATCTAGTGTGCACAACGGTATCATAAACATTATGAAAACCGATGAGGAACAATTACTCACAGAGAGGCCAATCTTTTCCTTTCACCTGCAGGATATTCGATGGACCCAACGCCGACCGCAGCCTGTCCTTTCAGAGGAAAGAAACCTTGAAGGCCGATAATAGCTGGGTGAATTATAATTAGTCTAGGTTGAATATGTGAGGATTACAAGTAGCAGCGCGATAACTCACCCGTTCGCACACCCCATGCGGGCTGCCAAAGTTCCTCGTGATCTACCGTTCGACGTCAATTCAGGTAAAATCTTGGGACCCACGATTGCTTACAATTAGTAAAGCTGATGCATATCTGTGAAATATAACATATCAATAATTGCGCTCGATGACTCTCCTGCCAAGGCATACCTTAGAGTTGAGTTCAAACCTGCCGTTCGGGGTAAGCATCATGATAGAGGGTGGACGAAATGGATATTCTGCAGGAAGAAGAATACGGAAATGATAGAGACCGCCTTCATATTCAGTGCCAGTAGGACCACGAATAGTGCAATGCCATTCCTATAGAAGAGACGATAAGGAGATAATCTTAAGCGCGCTAGAATGTATACTCGCAAAGATATCGTCCTATAGCAAAATACGATAGGTCATGAATTGTTATGCTCCGATAGAGAAGGAAACTCACTTCTAAAGGGGCTGCGGAGTAGTCTGTGCATGGGTCGTTGGCGAGTTCTCTTGCTTCCTGCATGATACGCTTGATAGCTGTAATAATGATAAATTCTGACTACTATTACAATTATTAGTCGATCTCACCTGAATTGTTCTTGTTAAGTGTAGACATTATTAGTGTAGTAAAAGGAGAGCAAAGGTTGTCCAAGTCAAGTGAACGACGTGGAAGTGCAGAGCTTTCGGTTATTACTTCCTAATCCGGTAATCAAATAAGTCACGTGCACAAATTTTAACTAAGGTTCCTTCCCGAATCCCTCAACGAGGTTACCGACGCACACCATGACTATTCATATCAAAAATCTCAAGGTTCGCCAACGGAGAGGTCGGTTGCCTTTAGTCCTCTACTTTATCCGCCAATTGAAGATTATTAGCTGCCCAAACGGTCATGTGCGCCCCCCAGCTCACCGCTATGCTCGGTTGTTGGGCTGCTACAAAAGATTATCATTCCGTAAGAGATTGCCAAAGACACGCGCAGGATCTGTACCAATGTATGCGAACAACGGTACGCCGACTATTTTGCTGCTAATCACCAATGAATTGACGTATTGTCGACCAACCTACTCATCACTTTCTATATGAATAAATGTAAAACACGACGCATGCACACCAGCCAATGCCGAAGAAAACACACCAATCTACGATAAATTACCACCTTGCTAGACTGGGAAAGTGGATTCGATAATAAATCTCTCATATATAATTTTTTATGCCCTTGTCGACACTAACTTTCAGACAAACATGCAACGTACTTGTGTCTTGTCCAGGGATTTCATCTCTTTCTTCCCCCGATCCTCAATTCATTCATTCACTTATCGATCATACTCTATAACAAAATGATCTTGCTTTCGCCTCGGACCTAGATGTGTTTCATGTCGATGAAAACACAATTTCTCTATGTCCCTACTACGCCACTTTCAGGAAATGGAATGTGTGAAGGAAGTGCCCAACAATAATCATGCCCAAGACGGGCTTGGGCTACCTTCGATCACTCCCGCGTCTTGACTCATTTCTCTCATAGAGCAGCGAAGTTGTGCTGTCAATGTCAAGTCCATGATCATTTTTCTTCCTATGTGGGTTGGGTCTCATGATGATCCATATGGTCATGTTCATCTGAATAGTTTCGTCTCTTATATCGGCGGTGGAGTTTTGTTAAAATTCCGCACTCATCACGTCAATACACCTGCCAGTTACCATGAGGTTTTTCGTCGCTTCTCTTTTCAATACGCGACTATTCGGCACATACTGAATTTCTTGCCTACTTTGGTTGCAGATCCCCTTTTCAATTCGTAATTGATGTCACGCCTTCTACAACAGCTCAAGATGTACTTCAATATGGACGTCTTTGGCTTAAACCTCGTGGATGTGGTATGTTCCATGCTGTAACCATGTGTACGGCGGGATGTGGTCGTTTATAATTCGAAGTTCACCGTTGAAAGACTCACTCGATTTGAGGACGAACAACCCTAGGAGCTCTGCATATGACACTCGAAGCTCACGATGGAAAAGGTTTAATTGTGTATTGGGACTACGGTTAGTCTCTTTCGACTATTAATCGACTTATGCTTGCCTTGACAACTCATTCTCTTTCATTTTTCAATCGCAGGGACCACGGGATTGGATATCAACGTGTCTGGCTACGAAGTAGTTAAAAAGATACGTTCCACCTTACATACCTTGGGACCGATCCAGTCCGTCAGAGCGTACTACGACTCTTGCAATCACACTTTTACTCACCTATATTCGGAGCTCGGCTCCTCGGGGGTGACCGTAATTGACTGTCCAAGCAATGGCCGGAAGGAGACGCCCACCAAAACCATGATTGGTATGTATTTTGAACATACCTCCAGAAAATCTAATAATGCCTCCACCTCCAGTGGATATTATTGCGCATACATGGGACCATCCCGCTCCAAGGACTATTGTTATCATTACTGGCGATAGAGACTTGGCATATCTGGTTGCAACTCTTCGCTTGCGACAATATCATGTTGCCCTTATGTCTCCAAGAGGAACACATGCAAGCGTCACCAACCAGGCTTCGGTGAATTTTGATTGGACAAACATAGATGATTCTCGTGGAGGACAACCCACGCCTCGTGTACCTCCTTCACACCCACCCCCTTCCCCACCTCCGCTTCCTGCTACAAGTGAACACTTTCCTTATCCAAGAACTGACTTTTTGTCGAAAACCCCAGAGTTTGAACTACGGGGAATGCCAACCAGAGGTCGGCAGAGACCTCATTCTTACGAGCCTGACGTTTTTGGAGGCCCGGGAGGCTCGTTTCCGTCGCCAAAGATAGTAAATGGCATATTTGGACTGGGGGACGGCCCCTTATTTGCTCGTTCTCAGTCCCGGGTCCCTGCACGCCAGGTCAGGTCGGATTCAGCCCCTCCCGGGGTTGTGTATTCAACCCATTCATTTTCAAGACCAAGCTCCCCTACCGAAAGCAATGGCTTTGGGGGAATAGCATCATCAGGCAAAGGGAGAGCATTTCCGATCACGGAGCCCGAAGACATCGCGCCACATTCACCGTTGAATCCTAAAATGCCAGAACCTCGGTCCGTATCTGTGACAGGAATGGCGGAGGGGTTTTTCAAAAACATCCCTCCCTCATCAGCAAAAGGGTTTACCAGCGCAATGTCAACTCGTTCGTCTGTAACTTCCCATGACAGCGTATTTTCGGTGATCCAATTCCCATCTTCATCAGCTCCCGCAGAGCCTATTTACCACAACGATGATACTACTGAAAAAGGGAAGAATCCCGCGACGATCTCTCCTCAAGAGCCTCCTTCCGAACTGCCCAAAACTCCTGCAGAAAAAGTCTCGGGTCCAAATCCTTCACCTAGGAAAGAAGAGACGGGCAAGGCTATCTCAACCAAGGGTTCGCCTCAAGTCAACCCGACTATTCAGCCACAAATCCACAACAACCCTGCCCCAATACCCCCATCGTCCAGTAAAGATGCACCTCCGCCCAAGGGGACTATCAACGCACAAGCAGGACCGTCTGTACCGCCAAAGTTTCGAATTTTAGTGGAAATCCTCCGGCAGCACCATGGGTCCTATCTCCGAAGCTCTCTGCCCACCCCGTTACTGGCGCGCGACCCAGATGTCTATAGCAAGGCGGGGTTGTCCAGATACTCAAAATATATTGCAGCAGCTATGAAAGCAGGGTTGGTGCGGGAAATTACTACAACCAAAGGCCCTTCCATTTTTCTGACCGCAGAGTATGCGTGATTTTGCTGATGTGACTTGACCTGGGCCAATTGTTTTATGGACTTTGTACATAGCTAGGTGCTCCAGTCAATATAAAATCTTTGAAATGATAAACCGGAGTGACTATCTTCTAGGACTGTGAACACATTTCAGTGAGGTTTTTTTTCAACGAAACTAAATCTCCATCTTTTCGTACAGAAATTTGCCCTATCCATGCGATACAATCAGGACATCATTTGGAGGTGTTCGAACTACCATTTGCTCGCCATTACGATCTTCTGGAGTGTCTCTAACTGACTGTCCTTACAACGGAAGTAAAGACGACGCACAACTTGGAGCTTGGAGCCTCGCAGCCCATGCCTCAGACTGTTACCTGACGTCCTGGAATCATCGTCGCCCAAACTTCCGAACTCTCATATAAAACAGAAAACCTGCGGTCCCTGACAAGCAGCCGGATGATGAGTGTCTTTTTTCCAACACGAGTCTCCGGTCTAGAGCAGGATACGAAGTTTTTGAAAATCAAGAAAGGCGTGCAAGAGCGCCCGAAAGCTCTTCCAGACGAGGCTTATATGGGTTTGAACGATCTAGACATGATATATCAACTACGCGTGGATCAGGGTCACGTACACGACTTGAACTTGGTACTGGGTCAAAATTTCATTGAACACGTTTCTGATAGGAAGTATTCCCCAGTCGAAATTTCACCCAACAACTAATGGCCCGAGTTTGAGATGCTTCATCTGAATATTAAAAGGGAGAAAACAGCATGCTTCCGTCTTGCATACCTCTTAGAGTCTTTCCACTCCAGTCTCCCTGCCGTTCGAACACATAGCCGTTGTTCTTATTCTGGTTCATCGATCGTCCGTAGTTCATATGTTGACGGGGCCTTTCAACCACCTTGCACTTCATTGCCGATCTCAAGTAATAACGCCTTGAAACATTTAATCTGTAGGTCACCGTGACCACTAAATAGAAAAGGAACCGTGCAATTCGGAAGCGTTGGCCGTTGTTTAGGTTGCTCAACCTATCCTCAGGTCTGTAACGTGTGACTGGCTTGGGCTGCCTCTAAATTCCTATTATCAATGCATTTCCGCTCATAATAGCACCTACAAATTCTATAGCGTATCCAACGTTGTCCAGACCTTCAAGGAATCGTCGTATGCTTGTAGATCATGTTTGAGTTTCTCTACTTTTTCCTTCACATCGTCTTCTACTTGTGTGGGGTCCACAGCCACATAGCTTGTCGGTTCCGTTGCTTGTATCGTAGTTGTCAATCCCTTTTCCCATGATACGATCAACTCTTCTATCTTTTTCAAGTCCTGTGGTTCACAGAAGATCTTCAGAGGCAAAAAATATATAGATAATAAGTATTCCTGACTCAGTAGTCAAGGAAAACGTGTCCAAATACCTGGAAGAGATCTGCAACCTCGTCGGACTGGACCGGACTACAATCTTCAGCCCCATTTTCTTCACACAAATATATAAGCTCATCAAAATGCCTGCCAAAAGCTTCCTCGGAGGAGTTTATCGATTTTTGGATCGTGAATGTGATGCACCCTCGACGTCGAAACATAAATTTGACTGGCGTCAAACGGGCTCTAAAAAAATAAATAGCATCAACTTCTAATCATGCTTTAAAGTCACCCGCACAAACCTATGAGAATTCAATATTTCACGTAGACCGTGAATCGTTCGGTTGACATTATCCGTAACAGTCTCTCTTCAAACAATCAATGAAGTATCCATAAAATTTTGTTGCAGAAGAGAAAGAAAAGACATGAGGCTCACACTATAACTCCGACTGTGTTAAACGCAAGCGCTTCATAGCTTACGGGTGATCCCCCTTTTTCCCTCGAATTGCCTGCCTGACGTACAAGGGAATGAGGCAATTGAACTGGGTTGAGATAGAAACCCCGTTCACCTTTGCGATAGCTTTTTCAATGTTCTCCTTTGGGACGCCTTGGTCTTTGGCTTTCTTGAGTGCGGCTGCAAGGTGTAAATTTGTCTTGGGATCAATAGAGCCTCCGCCCACTGCGTTCGATTAAGGTCACAAATTACAGACAAGAAGCCTGGACCAAACGTACACCTGATAGCAGTAGCAATTTCCTGGGGGAGACAATATTGTCAATTCAAGCCACCATAGGACAGAAAAAGAGTTGCCCTACATGATTCGCTTTCGTGTAAAGGATGCTTTTTTGCGCATCATTTGCTCCTTTTTTATCTTTAATTTTCGACCACTGAAATCCCCTTGATTAACTATCAACAAAGTATAAGTAATTGACAGTGTTGAAGACGTGCTTTGTTATGCCCAGCTAATCGGGGACCAAAGACAGAAAAGGAACGTGGCAATGAAATACGAGGAAAAGGGCGAACAAAATTATGCATTTGGCAGATGTACAACGATGATGGTCAAATTTTCGGGAGTAATTGTATATTGACATATAAGGTACAATTCCGTAAGAGATAATGTGGTCTGAACTCAATAATAAGATAAAGTCGTCTGTTATATGCCACTTTCCGCAGCATGGACAGCCGCAGCTAGGTCGACATGGAAAAATGGCGTGTCGGTTGACACGAGTGGAGCATATCCAACGGGTGATAATTCGGTCCCTGGCTGATACTTCTTGATACCCCTCGACTCGACGTCATTTTCGGTAACATACCCAAGTACCTCGGTCGAATCCTCTCGGTATGGAACGACAGCAGCAATTTCCTGTTGAATTTTGGCTGAGGAATTACCTATGCCAAAACCACCTGCTATAAGGGCACGACGAATCCAAGGGGAAAGAACAGGCGCGAAATGGAACTAGACACAAAAGTCAGCATAGTAATCACTGAATAAAGATGAACCAACCTCGACTGAGTGGTCCGCCCATCTTTCTACTTCAGTCCGAACATCTATGAGAGCCTGGACCGCAGTTGTGTCGATGTGAGAGCTAGATATATATTTATGAATACACGAGTTAGAGAGATCACAAAGAAACTTACACAGTCGAAAAGTCGAGAACGATGGCGTGTAGATCTGGTTTCTTCAAATTCTCATTTTGAGCCGCTTCACCTCCACCTCGTCCAGGACCTGGGTCGTTCCATGGCCTGTCAGCAGCTTTGACGTAGGTCATGTCTTTGCCACGTTTCATATACTTCTTGACGTGATCTACCAGAACGGACTGCACGATAGCTGAATTAGGATAGAGGTAGCTCTCCTCAAATCTGTATATAATGACGCCAGGCGACGGAGGCACGACCTTGACCTCTGGGTTGGTGACACCATCCTTAGAAAGTGGCATATAGACTTCGCGTGTCACTATGCCATCCGGTAGGTTACCACGGACAATAACTTTTCCCAAGAAGACACCTCGAGGATGAGCGATGCGGACTAACAGGAGAGCCAACGACGCAGCGATCGAGGTGTAAATTCCGTTTTCAATGGAGGAGAATATAGTGGCAAGGACTGCCGCTAACCAAATGAGGAACTCCAGAGGAGAAACACGCCAAAAAGAGTAAACCTAGAATATGGGTTCTATATAATCAGAGGATTACGGCAAATTTTGGGATTGGGTACCTGAGATGGGGATGCGACGAGATCCGCCACTGCATGAATAATGATAGCGGAGAGGCCGGCAGTAGGTATCCAGAAGAAGGCACTGGTCAATCCATAGAGAGCCACAATGACGACTATGGCAGTAATGATACCCGCTGCTGGGGTTCGAACACCCGACTTGGACTTTAAAGCCGAACGTGAAAACGAGCCAGTGGCGGGATATGCGCCGAAGCAGGAACCGACGGTGTTTGTAACACCAATAGCAATGAGTTCTTGATTGGGATCAATTTTGTACCCGTTCAATCGCCCAAAAGCTATAGTCAGGTTAGGGCGATGATATTATTACGCCAAAACAGGGATCTCACATTTGGAGATGGCGATGTGCTCAAGGAGGAGAATGATGGTTGATATAGGGAGTTGTGGAGCTAAAGCCTTGACCAGCTTCGAATCTATAACAGGCTGTCCAATGTGCTTGAAGCCAGCGGGTACTGTTAACAAAATTTTGATGGGGTATTTTCCAGATGTACTCTTCCTATGACGACAGTACAGCCATGCAGCAAGTGTAAGAATGACGAGAACAAAGGCGTTTCGCATCACGCTGACGAAAAAAAGAAGACGTGCTGGCGGAAAACCGTCAACAGTAATCTTGAGGGCGGTGAAAAGGAAAGACTTACCTCGTCGGGGATATTTTTTCCCTATGTGCACACAAATATAGCGAATGGCATAGAGAGCGAATAGACCAGTCAAACCCCATGCTGCGTCAAGGGTGGTTCTTGGTAGACCTTTGAGGGTATTAATTATGACATGATAGGTAGCTGCACGAGTGCTGAGATACAACATATCAATATGAACATCAACATGGAAGGGAAAAAAATAGCTCACTCAAAGCCAGTAATGCCCATCAGGCCTGGAACCTGGCCAGCGGCAATGTTGATGGCTGAGCCAGTCATGAAACCACTGACAGCTGGTGCAGGTATGAATTCAACCAGCCAACCAATGCGCAGGAGACCAATTCCAAGAACGATGAAACCAGTTACGAAAGCCAATACTGTTGCAATGTGAGGACTAGTCCATGCACCCGGATCATGTGCGTTAACGGCCTTGATGACTTGGGCGACGGTAAGAGACATAACGGCAACAGGGCCAATGGATACATCCTTGGATGTGGCAAAGAACTTGAAGGCTTATAAGGACCGCAAAAAAAAAAAAGGAATGAAGGCTGAGTGTGCTTACACAATAGACGAGGACACCAATGAAAGATGAGTAAAGTCCATACTCGGGTGGTAGAGTAGCAATCTGCGAATTTCGTTTCAGACCAGAATCAGGGACGTACTGGGGAACTATTCACCTGGGCATAAGACATTGCTTGGGGTACGACGACCATACCGACAGTCAAACCAGCAATGACATCGCCACTAAGCCAACCAAGATCTGCAATGAAATGTCAATGTAATTCGAGATATCGACAAAATAAGCTGACTGTATCTTGTTATCCATGTTAAAATTGGAAATAAGCTAACAAAGTAGTCCTTGATCTGGGAAGAGCATAATGTGAGAACAAGGAAGAGATCATGACTTGTTCAGATTTACATGTTGTATAGGATTGTGGGTGAACTGACCAAACCAGTCTGTAGTGGATATGGTAGGAATGGTCGTTTCTGGGTAACCTATAATGCGCTTGCCCAAACGCTTCGCGGATGGGAAGGCCATGTCAAAGCTGTACTAGGAGTTTAACCTGGATGGTATTTATACTCGGTGTCAGCGGCTTGTCACCGCGGCTGTCCCAAAAAGTTACCCTGCTCAAGGACTTTTGGATGAGCATTGTTGATGTCATTTTCAATTACGATGGCGCAATATGTGCGGGTCAATCGATAAGGCACGTTATGCCAATATTGACCCGAGAGCTTCAGCATCTTTTGGTGATCCAACGTCAGTCCAACATGAGGAATCTCCGAAAACATTGGAAATACGTTCTTGCAGGGCCGAAACATACGTTATTTAGGGGGATTGAGGTTTAGCTCGAAGATTAATATTTTATCTGTTTTTTTTTTTCCCTACCAGTGTGTTATTTCAAGGCAGCCCGATACTTCGGAGTGTCAAAATGCCGAGCTCCGGCATGTGATTTGGAGATCAGCGACTTTCTAAAGTCAGGCTTTGGACGCTGCCTTCGGCTCCACCGCAGGCCGCTGTCCCGCATTGGCCGAAAATAAAATGTCGTTCACCTGGTCACAGGTCCTAGCCGAACGTAATGGTATGTATACATACACAACGCCACGCTTCAAGAGAATCAGTTACGAAGTCTATGTCAGTGGGATAGGGATAACCTTTAATCCGGGACATGCAGGCAGATGCAGGCCCCTATGACGCAAATTGAACGTAATGGTACACTACAACTGGATTTCATTTTGCTATATACAAAAGTGGTGGCGTCTAAGTGAACAGTCAAGGGAATGAATATTGAATATTGAGTACCCACTCAAAGATCCGAGTTGATTAGAATATAATTGATACATACCACTTCTACCTCTTTGTCCTGCTGTGAATGATAATTTGATAAAGACAGGGTTCAGCACTAGTTCTGTGATATCTCATTTAGTAAAGTGGATCCCCGCTAGAACAAAAGTCACGTTTGCCCTTTTAAATCCTAACGCATGGATGATCAGGGAATCAGCTTTAGGGGCAAAGATACATCGTAGCGTTGAAGGCACAGTCAATAGTTTCGGAAGATTCAAGTTAAGAGACGTAAGTTATGAATTTGGGGCCTCAGCGAAAGATTGGGGAAGTCCCGTGGGTTGAGACCGGTCATTATATAAACTTGTCAGTGTCAGTGGTGACAGACGCGCATGACCTGTCTTAAAGGCAGTGTCTCACTCCAAGGCATGTTTGGTACCGACTCTTGCTAAAGGTGCAAGATTCAGAGGAGACTCGAGAAGTTTGGGGGGGTCGTAAAAAGAGATCCAAGTGTATACAAAAAGTCGCCAAAGGTATAGTTCAGAAAACAAAGCCATTACCCCGCTGATCTAAAAAGGCAAGAGCTGTTGATGGCGCGTGGCAGTACCAGCACTTGTCAACCATTTTCATTTCCTTCTTTCACGTTCCCTCTCTCTCATCGCCAGGCCAGTGCGCAGCGCGCCTGTATCATCTATCACGACACACACACACACACATCTATCTTGTGAAACTCCCATTTAATGTCAACTCCTTTGAAATCTACTCCTCTCGTGGCACCAGGCCATACACGACCCATTACACATCTTTCTTTCTCCCCAATCCAAGACGACGGAACCTTTCTCCTGGTATCTAGCTGTAAAGATGGAAACCCTATGTTAAGAGAATGGACCGGCGATTGGATTGGTACCTTCCTTGGCCATAAAGGCGCTGTCTGGAGCACAAAGCTCTCTCTTGATGGATCCAGAGCTGCTTCTGGTAGTGCTGATTTCACCGCGTGAGTCATGTTCTTATATTATTTTTTTGTCCCGTTGCAGCTTACCTTACTTGTCCTGAAACATAGAAAAGTTTGGGACACGTATTCGGGAAATTGCCTTCATTCTTTCCCCCATAATCACATAGTTAGGAGTGTAGCCTTATCCCCTCAGGTATCCCACCTTTTGACTGGAGGTCAAGAGAAGAAAGTACGAATATTCGATCTCAATCGACCCGATGCTGAACCCGATTTTCTGTATGACTCTGGTCTGCTGTCTCATGACGGGACCATTAAAAGTGTCGTTTGGGTGGGTGAGCACACTGGTGTAACTGCTGGCGAAGATGGAATCATCAAGTAAGAATACGCTAAACAACCACGATGCCTCTAATGTTTCTATAATCAGATGGTGGGATTTACGAACACGGAAAGTGACAGGCAATATGACCTTTCAAGGTCCAATAACCTCGATGGAATTATCGTTGCCAACTCAGCGACTTGTTGTAACATCAGGGAAGAAGGTTGCGTTCATACCAGCTTTGCCCAACACCGGTCATACTACCCATACCCTTACCCTTCCATATTCTCCTTCCTCTGCTTCGATCCACCCTATTCATCAGGATCGCTTTGTAACAGGTAGCATAAATGATGAATGGGTTCGGGTCCACGGTATAGAAGGAGAAGAGAAGGAGGTTTTGAAAGGCCACCATGGCCCTGTCCACTGCGTTGAATTCAGTCCTGATGGAGAGATGTATGCGAGTGGCAGTGGTGAGTAATTCAAGCATTGTGTTTAAGGTGTAATCCTGACCATTTTTTTCTCGTTTAACAGAAGATGGTGAATTTTCTTTCACATCTCTTTTATTTCCGATGAGTACTTTGCTAATTGATATTTCTCGTAGGTACGATCCGGCTCTGGCAAACGACCCCTGGCAAGACGTACGGCTTATGGCAGGGAACCAGTATGAATGGGTAATAAAAACGTGCTAATATCTCTGTATACTGTTGGAAAGTCTTTGACTGTTAAAGTAATGTTGTAAATGCTGTTGTTCCTTCCGAACACGTGATATTTATTGACTCTTTTACGTCATACCTCGAGTCCTTTCATACCTCGAGTCCTTTCATCCCTATCACAATGTCAGACTGCCGTTCCAGTTCCAGTTCTCCAAATTCTCCCCGGTCACCATCGCCCCCCTCACAGACGTATCACCGTTCAATATTGACAATGCCTACACCAGCACTCGTCGAATCAGCCGCGGGAGGCGCACATTACTCCGGCATCAAAGTAGATTCAGAGACGTTATTGCAGCACAGAAGGAATAGCTCTTCCAAACAACATACCGAGATTGAGCATTGTCACCAACGTATTCTGGAGGATTTAACAGAACTCTATTGTTGTCGACCAACCCGGGAAATCTTCGAGAGATCATGGCACAGAGACGCTGAATTTGAGGTACATTCATTATACATTATCTATCAGAAAGTATGGGGTAATCGCCGAACAACTAGGATCCACTTTCCAAGTGTAAAGGCTTTGATGAATACGCAGCCCAGGTGAGTCGGATGGCAGTCGAGCCTTCAAGATTAAAATTGACAACCTCTCCCAGTGGTTTGCAATGGTCCGTGAACCTTTCTATCCCTGCTCAACTTATGTAAACGGCGTCCGTAGCCAAAGTTTTTTTCTCACTCTGAACAAGTTTCAAAACGCGTGATGTCATCCACACATGCTCCAAATCGTCTGATTTATCATCAAGTCCAAGAATATACGACTCGTTTGTGGAAGAAGAAAAAAGTACGTCATCGCACTTCCAACCCCCCTATGCTTTCAACGAACCATTTCGTTTTTTTTTTTAACAAGACCATCGAGTCTATAATCGTCGTTGATATGGACGAGAATGAGAAGATTATCCGACTTGTGGATCAATGGGATGGACAAGAGTTGCCAAATTGGTTCGGTGCTTCTTTCCTACGGGTTTTGAATGCGAAGGTCACGCCTTGGTTAATTCGCATCCCGAACCCATCGACGTGATTTTTTTTCCATGTAAAGACAGACACAATTCTATTGACGCTGCAGTACCACTGAACGAACGTGGCTCCCTGAAGTATTTTCCTATGACCCCTAAACCTAGGATTGAGATATGAACTACTTATTAATTATTAATATTGGATAACTTCGTGAATGAAGTGCGGACAACAAATCCTGAACATGTATACTTACTTTCATCTTATAAGCTTGACTAAGAACCCAGATATCTTTATCTCGAGTCCTGCAATCGTTCACAGGTCTATTTTCGAAGAATGTCTGTAAGATTTTTTCGATTGGCCTTGCACCAATTGTCTCGGCAGTACCAACGAAAGTTAAGCCTGAACATTACTTTTTCTTTGCCATAGTTTCAGTTATTCTAGGAATTCCAACACGTTCACTGTCAACAGTGTAACGTGGAGGTCCACGTTGGTACAGGAGGCCACCATAATCTTGACCTCTACCAGCGCTTGGAGACCAGTGCCGGCGTGCCGATGCCGAGTGCCACTACAATGTTCTCAAATTCGCGCTTTGTAAGACCCACAGCGTGTGTGAGCCGAGGAGATGAACCAGTTGTGGTAGCAAGCGAGAGAAAGGGATGTCTCCGAGCCGAGTAAAACGGGTGTGTATTCCCATAAAGGAGGTTCAGCTAAACTGTAGTATGAGTTGCCAACGGAGGTGAACGTTATAGGCTGTCAAGCATGTCGTTGGGAACCTTTGCTATGAATAGACGCCAGGAACACAGATAAGAGTCGCAGACTGAGGGACGTGGGATTGTAAGGCTGGATTGAGATAATTAGGACAATGATACAAGATGTATATAGGACCGGTTGAACATTAAGAGGCCTCACGGAATTCCCGCAGAGCCTGATTTGTTCTTAAATTACGCTCTTTAGATGCTTTCCTGTTTTCCGTTGATCGGGCAATACGCTGAGATATAGCATTAGAGTTTGCCTATATGAAGCAACTTTCAAAACCGTACCTCAGTTCGCAAACAATGGTTGAGCTGGTTTTTTTGCACGTTGCATCCCCCAAAGAACTTCTTCCATCCACTCGCATGACATTTCTCTAGCGCCTCGATGAACTCTCTGCATACTTTTTTTTCAATTCGTGACGTGGTAACAAAAACCTAACAGCAAATGAATCAACCTAGCTTTTTGTCAGACAGCTGTGGGTGCATTTGGAAGGAACCAGGTATATCACGGACCTGTTCCCATGTATTAGTAATTGAATTGATTAGATCCAGATAATACCAGAGATAAAATCTTGATTTGGGTCAAATCAAGGTTTCTACGTGACCATGTCCAATTTCCCCTCCAACCCAGCTGACGACGTCGCCATCGCCACTATTCGTACTCTTGCAGTCGATGTAGTTGGAAAGGCCAACTCTGGCCATCCTGGTTTGTCGTCAATTAATTGTCTGTTGGATTTTGAATCCTAATGAAGCTCTATGACTTTAGGTGCACCTCTGGGTCTGGCACCTGTTTCTCATGTCCTTTTTTCGCGGTATGTAGCATATTTTTTTGATCCTCAAGCGATCGTCGTGCACGTATTCCTTATTTTAATGACCAGGTTCCTCAACGCCAACCCCAAAAACTCTAAATGGTTTAATCGTGATAGATTCGTCTTATCAAACGGGTAAGCACGCCTTTTGCTGTGATTATTGTTCATAATTTTAAATATCATTCCAATTTCCAGACATGCGTGAGTGAAATGGGAAACAATGCTACTCTCTGGCAGAAATTTAGTGTCGAATCTAGATGCGCGCTTCAATACATCCTTCTCCATCTTTTGGGTTACAAGTTGTCATTAGATGACCTGAAAGCTTTCCGCCAACTTGATTCAAAAACTCCCGGTCATCCTGAGGCAAATCATACAGACGGTAAACCTCACTTTACCTTGAAGTTAATCTATTACGTTAATTTGAATCTTAAATAGGCATTGAAGTCACCACGGGGCCTCTTGGTCAAGGCTTTGCTAACGGCGTGGGCTTGGCTATTGCACAAGCACATCTCGCTGCCGTATACAACAAGGATGGGTTCGACCTTATCAACAATTACACATACGGTACCCAGCTTATCCATTATCTTGAAATTTATCATTTTTTGACCCATGTCGTTCAGTCTTCACTGGAGATGGTTGTCTCATGGAAGGTGTGGCGAGCGAAGCTGCCAGTCTTGCAGGCCACCTTCAACTTGGTAATTTGATTGTCGTAAGTACATTCGTGCCCTCTGCCAATCTTCCTTGGCTAAATAACATCATGCCAGATCTACGACGATAACCGTGTGTACTGGAACATGTGATTCCCAATTTTCGAACTAACAATGTTACAGATATCTCGATTGACGGAGATACAGCCGTTGCATTCACGGAGAACGTGGAACAACGCTTCCTTGCCTATGGCTGGCAGGTTCTTCACGTAAATGATGGCGACACGTTAGTTCATCATATTGGATATCAGATAATTCACTCACCAGGTTTACAGAGACCTTTCTGGGATTTATAACGCAATTTCCGAAGCGCGCAAAGAGAAGAGCAAGCCTACCATCATCCGCTTAAGGACGACCATTGGGTACGGATCAAAGCAACAGGGAACGCACGGCGTTCATGGTTCACGTATGTTTCTAGACCATTATTAAACGTTATGACCTATCTGATTGTGTTACTACCCAGCGCTCAAGCCTGATGATATTGAGGCCTTGAAGACTAAATTTGGCTTTGCTCCTGGTCAGAAGTTCCACGTTCCTCAAGCAACATACGACTTCTACGGCGAGTTCGGAAAGCGTGGTGCAGCTTTAGAGGCAAAATGGCACGCTCTTCTTGCTGAATATGGCCAGAAATATCCCAAAGAGCACGCCGAGCTCACTCGCCGAATCGCCGGGCAGCTTCCTCAAGACTGGGAACACAAGTTGCCGGTCTACAAGACCACCGACGCGGCTCAGGCATCTCGTAAATTCTCTGAAATTGTGTTAAATTCCATCGTCCCGGCCATTCCAGAATTGATCGGTGGTTCGGCCGATTTGACTAGCAGCAATCTGACAAAGGTCAAGAATTCCGTTGATTTCCAGCCTCCTAACACTGGCCTTGGAAACTACGCCGGCACATATATTAGATATGGTGTTCGTGAGCATGGAATGGGAGCCATCGCTAATGGGTTGTCAGCATACGGCGGAATAATCCCATTCGTGGCCACTTTCTTGGTGGGGGTTTATCGCTATAAAACTGGGTATCGTTGTCTGACGTAGTTTTTTTAGAACTTCATTTCATACGCATCTGGTGCCGTAAGATTGTCTGCGCTGAGCGGGCACCAAGTGATCTGGGTCGGTAAGTAAGATCGGGACTTATTTCTAAATTATAATTCACATCTTACATGCAGCTACTCATGATTCCATCGGTCTTGGAGAGGATGGTCCTACACATCAACCTGTTGAGACTGCCGCCGCATTGCGTGCAACTCCAAACGTTGCCTTCTGGCGTCCAGCTGACGGCAACGAAACCTCTGCTGCATACTACGTCGCCCTCAAATCCAACAAGACTCCATCCGTCCTCTCCCTCTCTCGTCAAAACCTTCCCAACCTGGAAGGATCTACGATCGAGAGGGCTGTTCGTGGGGGTTACGTTCTTCATGAGGAGGTCAATGAGGACTTGACCATTGTCAGCTCTGGCAGTGAGGTCAGCATCGCTCTTGAAGCTGCTTCCAAGCTCAAGGCGGAGGGTATCAGGACACGGGTCGTCAGCCTGCCGTGCTGGCTGACGTTTGACCAGCAAGATGAAGCCTACCGACTGAGTGTTTTAAGGAGTGGGGCACCGATTCTTTCGCTAGAGGCTCTTTCCGTGAGTTTGCGCCTTACCATGCCCAAGGCTTTGGATTTCCTGACAAAATTTCTTTAGACACTTGGATGGCAAAAGTACAGTCATGAGGTATTTTTTGATTACTATAGCGTTGGGACCTTTGGCCTGACTGTCATTGTAGCAATTTGGTCTGACTGCATGGGGTTCATCTGGTCCCTACCAGAAGGTGTACGAGAAATTCGGTATCACTGGCTCGAGTACGTCGTTGTCTTATATAAGCAGAGCCCAACTTCTAATGGACTTGACTTCGAATAGACATCGCAGTCGTCGGCAAGAAAGTCGTCGAGTTCTATAAGAAGAAAGGTGGCGAAGTTGTCTCTCCCCTCGTTAAAGCCTTTCATCTGTGAATGAAGCGATATAAGCTTAATTTTTGGATTTTTGGATTGAATGAATATAGCCCATGTGGAATAAATAGAATGAATGACAATCTCTAGACGCATGATAGTTGGATACACTCTCTGAGTGGGTTGATTGCGGTAGAGGGATTCCGACACGTTGAGAACAGAAAGTCTAAATTTGAAAATTATTTCCTTGCAACAGCGATATTGTCCCACATCTTCCTCTCATTCTCCTCCTTCACCACCTCGACTACGTGGGGCTTCAGATATCGAACATCCTACATGACGTGTGAGCTGATAATGCATAGGTAAGTAGTAAGTACGAGTGCACACACCTCGGAGGGCTGGATCCATTGTTCTTTTGGTATCGGAGCGTGGAGGACGCTTGCTTGCGAAGCCCGCTTCAGACGGTACGCGCGGTCGTATTGTTCTTTGAGGGTCAACCGCCCCAAAGCCTAGTTCGGTATACGATGAATGGAAAGTTTTGTAGGCATATGGAAAATTATGCATACTCGCTGAACGTCTGGAGTTTCTTCAACCACTAAAACAAGAAAGAAAAGTAGGTGAGCGAAAGATGCCGATTTCTAATGAGCTGGGACTGCATACACAAGTCATCATACTTGAAGCCATATTTTCTGTAACCCGAGGCATTCGCGTACCAGTTGGCAATAGGCGCGATCCATCTGGACAATGTCCTAGATGAATTAACGTATGGAGCGAGAGACAAGCCCAGAGGACCGAACATTTTTTAGTAGAAACACCAAGTAAGTTGTTGAGCAGGAGCTCGACGGACATTTCCGGATCTGGTGTGTGTCCGTATTTGGAAGATGTGGCAGGTATCAAAGAGATACCGCAAAGTATAAAAAAATCTTTCACATCTTGATATCCTACTTCAACGTACAACTACCATGTCTATCACTGAGCGCACCTACATCATGATCAAGGTAAGATACATTCCCTGATTTCAAGAATCCATTAGATCATTAATGCGCTTCATATTATTAGCCTGACGGGGTTCAACGCAACCTCGTCGGTAAAATCATCTCCAGGTTCGAGGAGCGCGGTTTCAAGCTGATCGCGCTCAAGCTCGTTCAATCCACAGAGGCACATCTCGAGAAGCGTATGCCACTTTTTTTTTTTCGCGCAATCCCATTTGATCTAATCTCGATGTCGTGTATAGACTATGCTGATCTCAAGGGAAAGCCGTTCTTCCCTGGTTTGATCAAGTACATGGCCTCTGGTCCTGTGGTCGCGATGGTTTGGCAAGGACTCGATGCTGTTAAGACTGGTCGTGTTATGCTTGGCGCCACCAACCCACTTGCTTCTGCTGTCGGTCCGTTGAAATTGGTTGAATTGTTCATTTCGGCGAGTCGGCTGACATAGATTTTTTGCAGGGTCAATCCGTGGTGATTTCTGTCTTGCAGTGGGACGCAACGTCTGCCATGGATCTGATTCTGTCGAGAGTGCTGAAAAAGAGATCGCGCTGTAAGTCATTTTTTTTGTTGCTTTGATTTCCCGGCTGATTGAGTATTATTAGTTGGTTCCCCGAGGGAGTTGTCCAATACACAAGCGTATTAGAGCAATGGATCTTTGAGTAAAAAGAGATTCCCATAGAAGAACTCATTGTGTATATTAGAAATATCATTGCTTCGCTGTCTAAATCGATGCTTACCCAGGTCCGGGTTTATGCGGCTGGAATCATTCATCATGTCAGCATGCAGCCAGCAGTACTTATTCCCAGAAGAACGAGGCCCTTCTTCCTCCCTACCCTAGATAAATGGTCTCCCCAACGTTCACAACCGCCTTTTCTCGGTTCATCTTTACTTTGCTTATTTGGCTACAATGGATCCAAATATCCTTCGCCTTAGTACGAGGGGACTCAGCGTGCAAGCATTCCATCTGCGTTTCTGCTACACTCGAGGCTGACACCGTTACTTGTTGAGTATCCTTTCCAACTAATCCTCTGAACTCTCCGAATTGATACCGCAGCTATGCAGATGAGATGACCAGCCTAACAAAATCCAATGGTTGGATGGCTCTGTAAGTCGGAGCGGTCTTACCATGTTATGGTAGCTATGATATTTATTATCATAACGGTCAGGGGATTCGGGCGCCATATGATCCATACCCACTCAGTTATCATGTGGCACAATCAAGATGGAACCACAACATTGTCTCAACGTTATGCTAGTGGATATTTTGAGCCAAATCTAGACGATGCACCCCCCCGGCTGGCAACTATTGCTAAGCCCAACAATTTGATCGTGAGTACTATATGAGTCGCTATTAGTGCGAGTTGGACTCGAACAATTATTTGTAGAAACGTCCAGCCAATTCTACTACATATACCTTCCAGATTCCCGCCAACCGCACCTTGTTACAGAGTAAAAATCCCAGTGAATCACTGGTATTCGCCCATTCTTCCGTCCTCCCAGATAAGGCGCCAGATGCTACCCTTACCCAGCATAACGGAGTTGGCTACCTCACATTTGATCTAACCAAAGAATTCGTGCCTCCCGTCTACAATACGCCTGCTCCCCAACCAAAGCCAGCCACCGGCAAGTTGACTAGCAACGAGAAGGTCATCGTATTACATGCTTCCCTTGTTTCGCTGGGATTTTTGGTTCTTCTACCTGCAGGTTCCCTAATAGGTCGATGGGGAAGGGCTTTCACTCCTAAATGGTTCAAAGCGCATTGGGTCTCTAATATGGCTATTGCATTACCTGTCATTACTGTCGGAGTCCTCCTTGGTCCAGTCATTGTTTACATGAAACCGACGTTCCGAATCCATTTAGCCAATTCTCATGAAGTAAGTCCATCATAGTCGGAAAGTATGTAACTCACAAAGCTTTCTTTTTTATAGGTTTGTGGCGTTATTCTTCTCTTCTTGTACTATGCACAGGTGGCACTGGGACACTACATCCACGAACGATTCACCAAGTTGGCTAAGATAGGCCCCGTCACTCATCCTCACCCACCAGTCAACATTCTCCATATCTGCCTCGGCGTTTCTATTATTGGGCTCTCATTTTTTCAAGTAAGCCTTGACAAATCAACTTGAAACGCACGAACACATATGAATTGACTTGTATTCAAACCCTAGGTCCGCAGTGGTTTGCAATGGTGGGAAACTCTAACTGGACGTCCACCCATAACACCTTGGGCTTATCCTTTGTGGCATGTATGGATAGTGGTACGTGATCTAAGGAACAATTGATAGACATCAGAGAAGACTGATATTGATATTTTACCGCAGTTGTTACCCCTAGCTTATTTTGGAGGCTATGTGCTGCTCCCCCGCCAACTAAGACTAGAACAGGAGGCTAGATATATCCGTCTACCAGACACAGCAACCGAGGCAAACGCGCAATCCTCTCAGCTACTCCAGGAAGAAGGGGAGGCAGTAGACCATGCTCACGATACAAATTCGGTTTGACATCAGATCTGTAAATTACGTTTCGAAAAAAGCCATGTATTGTCGTTGCAGATTATATGAAAAACAATTGATAGTGCGACCATGAAAAAACTGAGATGAAGGGTAGATATAACGAACGATGGGGGGTATTAAAAACAAGAAAGAAAAAGGGGAAAAAATGGATTTGTGGTGATGGAGAAAGATATATAGTTGAGGTGTTGCATTAAATACATGTCCACAAAACATTTCCAGCAGCCCATGCAAACCCATGCAAACCAACGACTCCGCTGTCTGAATGTGGGTCGTCGGAGCCGGTCCTACGGCTCAGAATCGAGGGTACTGTCCCAGATCGATGTGATATTGACTGACTGGCTCACCCATCAGCCAACCAAATGAGGTGACAGCTAGGTTCCGACGACGCCTTCAACAGCAGGTGACCCCGCTGCATCGATTAAAGATCTCGATTTCAACGCCGAAAGACGTGTTAAAGGAGCCACGAGTGAGAAACGACCAAATTATCTCTTGAGCGGATGATAGGAGAGATGTCCTCATCTAGCCGTGGCCAGAAGCGTTGCTAGATCTTTCTCGCTAGCTGCTGGTAGTTGTCTTGAACGTGCTTTGAGACGAACTAGAAAAAAAAAGCCGATCTGTCAGCTCTTCCGAAAGGTAGTAAGAGCAGCAGACACATACGATTTCGATCCAAACTCAACAAAACAACTTTAACAGCACCGGTAGGAACAACTGTTTCAGCCTTAAGCATAACAGATCGATCAACCCAATGATCGTCCTGCCAAATAGCAGCTTTAAGTATAAGATCATCCATATTCTTCTCCACACTGGAACGATTCTTATCAAATTGCACTTCCTCCGTCCTCACGCTTAAACTTGTAAGATAATTTCCTTTTGAAGTTTGTACTTTCAAAGAAAGGGCATGAGACCGGATGTGGGAAGACATATATGCCATGGCTGTTTGAGCTGCTTCTCCCAGCTGGGAAGTGTTGGCGGAGAGTCCGTCGAGTTCCATTATGACAGGGAGGGGAACGATGATGGTCCAACGCAGACTTTCGATGAGGGAAGAGACCATTGATAAGGATGAGAGGAGGATGTTGGTGTCTACGACGAGGACTGTGTATCCGGGGGTGATGGATAATGGAGCTCTGGAATCGATGGTCTTCTTCGGCGCATGGGCTCTGGGACGACGGTGGGGTGGTGATGAACTAATAGTAGCATCCCCGCGTTTAGCGGATTGAAGTAGACTCTTCAAATATCTTCGACGAGCCTAAGAGAAAATGAGCTACCCAGTTCCTGCCAACAAAAAAGCGACTTACCTTCAAGGCTTTGATCTCCTGCGAATCATTTTCGTCGTCCTCACTCTCTTCGGAGACACTATCATCATCCTCATCCGCATCATCATCCACATCCATAGGATCTTCAGTCCACCTCCTACCCATTCTTCTCCTCTCCTCCTCTTCCCGTTCAGCTTGATCCTCTTCTTTCCACTGTGTCTCCTTCTCCGCAAGCTTGCCTTCAACATTCCACTCCCTAGTCCCCTCCACCCAATTAAATCCATCAACAGCACCAGCAATATTAACTCCACATCGTATAATCCTCACCCAACGCCTAACCAACTCGCTCCCACTTCCCGACAACGCCGAAGAAGAGGTTCTATTAGCACCACCATCATCTCCATCATCATCCTCAATAGTTCCATCCGTCAACGCCTTCCCTTCGATCATCTCCAAAACTTCAAGTTCAGCCTTCTTCTCGTCCCCACTCTTCCAAAACCCTCTCTCAAAAACTTTCCTTCCAACCCATTCCATGCCACGTAAACACCAATCCTCAGGTAATGGTGGCGGACATCCACTAGTAAGCATAATCCACCGCTCGACATTTCGTGGGCTGTTGTTGTTGGGTGATATCATCAACCCTTGGTTGATCATTATCTTCCTAGGCACAACAGCAAAGAAGGAAGCGAGATCCGCCCATGGGATACTTCGCTCCAAAGTCTCCAAGGTCGGACGATGTTTAAGAACGGTAGCGAGGAATGTCAAGATGACGGTTAGGTAGGGGTTCAATGTTGATCGAGCATATTGGGATGGTTTACGAGTAGGGTGGCGTAGAACGTATGAAAGCATCGAGAAGGCTAGTTGTAATGCGAATTTGAAAGCTGGAGGTTGGTCGGGGATACCATCAACATTCGAGTCTTCACCAGTTCCATCACTAGTCTGCGGCTCGGCATCAGGTAGTGTAGGTGATTTCATAATACTATCCATGCTCCTCGAGGGATGATGGTTCAGATGACTCAGATGATGCCCATGAGGTTCGCCGTCAACATCCATCCTCTCCTCACCCTCACCTCCAAGCGTTGTCCTTGACTCCGAAATCCCAGCAGCCACTTTCTTCGCTTGCACCCTCATAGCAATAGCACTAGCAGCCTGGGATCCATGCCCACCGACTTCCTTCGATCCCACACACCCCACCTTCCTAAGTACACCCCCCGGTCTCCCATATTCCATAATAGAAGCAATGTTAACGATTCCCATCATGATCCATTCACGTTCTTCTGCGCCCTCGATCTCTAGGCGCTCGATGAATCGTGCAAGGGTGGGTTGGAAATCGTCCAGTTGGATGTTGGTGAATAGCATTCCGTGGAGGAGGACGAAGAGATCTGAGGCTTTGGCGTCGGGTATGGAGCGACGTGCTTGGGCAGCATGTGACCAGATGGGGAGGATAGATTCGCGAGATGTAGGGAATGGATGTAGGGTCGTCATACTGGCAAGAAAAGGAGTAAATCAGTGGTGATAGATTGCAGATCAATTCTAAAACAATGTACCTTTTAACAAAATGATACACTCCTCGTAACTCTTCACCTTCCACCTCCCTCGACAGCAGACCCATATGATGATGCAACTTCCCCGTACCGGGTTGCTCAGCTATCCCAGCGGCATACCAATCTCTAGCGATATTCCTCCATCGTTCTTTCTCAGGTTCCACTTCCAACAAACGCGCGGCCGCAACCCCGATACTTGGAGACGGACTATCATCAATTCTTGCAGCAGGAGCATCGCTCACTGATTTCGCAGAACCAGAAGGTGATATCCCGGCGTCCTTCTCCTTCTCCAAAGGCTCGGCCGCAGTAGCTTCTGACACAGCCTTAATAGTAAGCCCACCTTTACCGCCGGTATCACCATTCACCATGGCAGCTACTGCCATCCGATACCAGGCAAGATCTCCCAGAGCTTCTAGCCATCCAGATTTAAAAGGGTTAAGATTGGGTTCTTCAAGAAGACCTGTATAGAATGTGTAGGCGTAATATATGAATTCCTGAAGATGTTCGAAAGCCAATGGGGAAGCAAAAGCAGCGCGACGGAGGGATTCGAGTAGTTTGTGGAAAGCGTAAGTCCATAAACGAACAATGATGTTATACTTGGTGGGGATATTTCGGAGAGATGCCGGAACGGAGGGTGATAATGAGATTTCAAGGAGATTGTGGATGTTTTCGGCCAAACTAGTATATATATCCGTTTTAAATGTGAAATTTTTCCCAGAGATAAGCGTGGTACTAACATTTTATGATCATTCATTTGTTTCTTCCATTTTTCTTTTTCGAGGTCTTCGTTTTCTACCTCTTTGCCCTTGAGCACGACTCTGCTGCTCATGAGGTCGTCTGTGTCGTCCATGGAATCTTCTTGCTTGACCTTTGTTTCGAGGTTTGTGATTTCTCGGTACAATTTCTTTAATTGAACGGAGAAGACGCTGTTGCCGGCTTGCTCTTGGTTTGGTCTTCCGTCGAAGAGGGCAGATGAAGCAGATGAACCGTCGGTTGTGGACGAGAGTGTGAAGGCAGATGAAGAAATGGAAGCAGCATAGGATGAAGTCGATGAAGCAGATACATAATCTCCGGAAGACTTTGGTGTAGGAGATGGTCGACCAGGTGCCGATAGCTGAGGTCTGGCCATTACGGAGAACCGAACCGCGTCGTCCTTTCGATGATCGAATAATTGACGGGCAGTATTACCTCTCTCATCTCTGTGATTTGATGATGGGGGAGGAGGACGGGAAGCTTGTGGGGTGCCTGTGGACTCTGATATGGATTCTGGTTCGGCTATTCGTCTCATAGGAATTGGGTCTGTGTCTGGATTGAAAAGCTTTCTAGCTTTATGTGAATTATTAGACTGCGAAGGCCTTGGAGAGGGAGAGGAAGAGATCTTGAGTCTGCGAGAGAAATCCTCCGGATCAGCCTCCGGAATTGGACGAGAGATAACGACATGTGGAGAAACATGTCTTCGAGGAGACGAAGGGGATTGACGAGGGGGGACTGATGGTAAGGCAGTCGACTTTGGAGAACGTTCTATCCGAGGATGACTTGATATTGGTGATTGTTGCATTCGCTCCGCTTTATCTCTAGGACGCGTTGAACTGAAATCAAGGATTTGTTAGAGATGTGAAGAAGAGAGAGAGAGAGTTATAAAGTAGTGCTGACCACGCTGTTCTTCTACGAAGTGCTGTAAGTTTCTCGTCGAGATCTGTTGGCTGCAAATCTCGTTGAGGTAGTTCCTTCCCTTTCCTATGTTTGTGTTCAGAGTCTACCTGCATTGTGAATGAGAAAAGGACAAAGGGACAGAGGACTGCGAACAACGGAGGCGCAGTACTGTGGAATCCGCAGCAGTTGACATCTCCACGTGACCATACTGCGCAAGTCCTATCTCCGTCCGAACTGCGTTAAATTTATTTCAATTCAATATCCGTCCAATAATCAATTCAAATACTACAAAGACTCACAACCTCCAACGCCTCACCAACAAGTTCCACTCGTATTTCTGCCCCTCCACCCTGCACTTCAACATGTCCGGCAATACCATTTCCCTTCCCAACAGGAATATCCACAACCACCAAACTAGTCACTTGATACGCACGCAACTCTAATCTTTTACTATAATCATAATCAGGACATCCGATACCATCCGGTCCGAGAACCAAGACGGTCCCCGGACGCACCCAGACAGGGATATCTTCTAAGGGTACGTATTCACGAACCCATTTAGGTCCATCGATAGTACGTCTTGAGTCGAACAAGGACGTCCAGCGGCCTGCTGGGATATAATATTCGGTTTGTTCTCCCAAAGGAACGAAAACAGGCGCTACAAGTAGGCTAGGTCCTATTTGAAATCAATTCTTCCATATTACATTGTGAAACATAAAAGCACCTAGCATGTATTGCCTATCGAGATAATGCGTCGTCCGATCATCAGGGAATTCCAAGAACATAGCTCGCATTACCGGATGGCCTTTCACATTCGCCTGAATAGACTTGTTATAGATCAGATTTAGCAATAACATTCCCTCACTCTCCTAGCAATGCAAAACGAACTTACAAGATTATATATGTAAGGCATCAATCTATGTTTCATATTAAGAAGTTTAGCCATACTCCTCGCAGCATCTTCTCCATAATTCCACGGAACTCGGTATGACGAAGATCCATGTAACCTTGAATGAGAAGAGAAAAGACCAAACGCAACCCATCGTTGATATATCTCCGGCGGTGGATGACCCTATCCCCAAAAAGTAACATAAAATTGAGATCTCGTTGGTTGCAGACCAAAAAAATCTCACAAACCTCAAAACCACCAATATCATGCGACGCATACCCAAATCCTGACATAGTCAAGGACAAAGCACCACGCATAGCTTCAGCCATAGCTTCCCATGTCGACTCACAATCTCCTCCCCAATGTACTGGGAATCTTCCAGTGGGATTTCTCTCAGAGCTTTAAATGAAGCGCCCCCGAAAGGAAACTCACCTCTGTCCTCCAACAGTCGACGAACGTGCAAATACAACCGCTTCTCCCTCCCCAAACCGGGCTTTGAGTAAATAAAACACCATTTCGTTATAAAGCACAGAATAAGTGTTGTGCATCCTCATCGGGTCTGAACCATCTGCAAAGACGACGGAAGCATGTGGAATACGTTCACCGAAATCGGTCTGTAAGAAAAGAACAAATGCGGGTTAGTTGATTGAAGAGCGGGCGAAAGTGTAGGCAGACCTTGAATGCATCAACTCCAAGATCGACAAGAGCGCTCAGCTTGTCAGAATACCATTTCCTAGCCGATGGATTGGTTATATCAAGGATAGCAAGTCCTATAAAGGATACATTCAGTGGTATTTTATCCCAAGTACGGCTGTTACTCACCTGGCTGCCATAAATCCCATCTACATTCAAAAAAAAGTTATAAAGGAAAAAAAAACCAGAGGGAACAACGCATGCAACTTACTGCCAAGGTGGCCCATCCCTCCTTTTAATGAAATATCCTCCTTCTACTCCTTCTTTGAAAATAGGTGACAACTGAGAGATATATGGGTTGACTGTCATAAATATTTCACGCAAGGTCAACATTACAAGAAGAAAACATCATCATCAAAAAAAGTTGACTGACTCCATAAACATATCTTTACCCCATAATTTGCTTTGATCTCTGCCAAATAGGCTTTCGGATCCGGGAAGTTGTCCGGATCAAACGTGAAAGAGCACCTACAAAACAGCCCGTAAACACGAGTCTAGAATGATTTGATCGGAAACGAACCACTCATACTGCTTCATCCAAAAACAATCTAGATGGAACACGCGGACTGGACAGTTCCGCTCTTTCATGCCTTGTAAGAATCCCGACACTGTCTCGCTAGAATAAGACGTGAGGAAGGAGGTTGATAACCAAAGTCCGAAAGTCCAGCTTGGGAGGGTACTGAAAAAAAAGAATGACGATTTATAAATCCAAAGTAATGGTAAAATTAAGGAAAATAAGCACGCAGGACGACCTGTCATCCGAGTATATCTCTCCAAAATCTTCAAAGGAAAGCTATGTGTCAGTCATAGGGACTCGCAAAGAAAGCAAAGATTTACCTCAAGTGGGGTCGCACCATAAATAACAAAATACTCCAATCTACTATCCGCAATGGACACCCCGACCCTGCTAACCTTCTCAGATCCAACTTCCACCTCCACCTCGCCCGGATGGTTAACGAATACACCATAATTTCTATTGGTGATGTAGAATGGAACACATTTGTAGGCTTGATCACTAGATGTTCCTCCATCTTGATTCCATATTTTGATGGATTGACCTATGCACCTAGAAATATCAGAGATTTTAAGCCTATCGGGTCAGGACTTACCGTTCTTCACAAAAGCTCCAAATTGTTCTCCCAACCCATATATAAGCTCTCCGGGAGATATGTTAAGTTCCGAATGAAGATACTTAACCACTGGTGGCAAAGCCTCCGGCCTCGGATTCGAAACAGGGTCATTCGCAAGACAAGACCCATACGAAGCACTCTGCATAATCCATCTAGCAGGAACATCATATACAGCCTGGTATTTAACACCGGCCTCTGTCAACACCCTCGTAGGAGACTTGAATGTTATAGTGTACGGATTTTCGGTGATCTCAGCGACTAAATCACCCGATTTCAAAGAATGTTTATTGTTCGTGGTTTGTAGGTTGACGTCTGAGATTGGAGGGACATCTGGGAACAGACGGATGTTGGGTTCTGGAGACTTGGCGTGAACGATATGTTCGATCTTGACGCCGATGACACCTTGCGTAGGTGAATGGACACGAACACTCAGAACAGGACCTATGTGGGTGTGTGATCTAGACAACTCTGAGTCTTTGGGATGAGGAACGTACCACCTAAAGTATCTCCACGGTGTCGAATAGGACGAGTTGCAACCTGTAGATCATAACCCGTAGCGTCATTCTTGACTTGCACGACTTGTAGAGCATAGAAAGGCTTGACGCCGTTCTTGAGAAGCCAAAATCCATCATTGAACTTCATGGGATAAGCTGATAAAACAGTTATATCTCATTGTATACCCCTTCCATAATGATAGTGGACATCGAAGAGACTTCTATCACTAAGTTAGGGTTAGGGTCATAATTTCATTACTTCCACTTGGCTAATTGAGCGTTACATCTTTTTTCCCATTCGCCATTCACCTCCTTCGTTTTTGAGGCTACATCCGACATCCAATTCTTGAAAACCTCTTCATCATCGGAGAATCCTTTGCCTTCAGTCAGAAGCTCTACCAAACGATCCACCAAGCTAGCATCGTTCTGGAGGTCTTTGCGGCGCAGTGCTCGTGTTATTGCGTCCACAGCGTCTTCGGTTTTCCCCAGCATCTGACTAGATGTAGCTTGCCGGATGTATCTAGAATTTGGAGACGCCTAAGCATTTTGCTTGAGAAAAACGGAGAATACACGCATACGCTTTATTATATGTGGGGTCCACCTTCTCCGCTGCCTTACCGTCCGCCAAAGCCTTATCCAAATCTACATCATCGCCTGGAAGCAAATACGCAGCAGCCCTGTTCGCATACGAAATCGCCATAAGCTTCTTTGCCTCCCCCTCCTCAGCATCATTTGGTTCCTGCGAAAGCACATCTACCAACTGATCAACTGCATCAGTGTACGCATCTACTGCAGCCCTCCTTTCCTTTTGCGTGAATGCTTTGTTGCCAGCAGCTTTTGCTTTCTCGGCTTGGGCCATGCTGTTTCGCACGCCTCGTTGGTTCAATGCGTGAACACCCTTGTGGAGACCTTCCGCTTCCTGCCTTGTCTCCATTCGCCAGTGGAATGGCGCCGGGAGAGTATCCAAGAAAGGTTTTATGGCTTCGACATGTTGCTGGAGCTTGATGGAGATGAGAAGGAACCAAGGGAGACAAGGTAGGAGTGGTAAACAAGGTTCAGCTATCGCTCGCTGAATCGCTCTGTGAGACAAAAATTTATCCTGAGTTCGCATAAAGGAACAATGATTTTTTTCGACCTTACTGAAGAATAGTCTTGGGATCAGGGAGTCCCGTACACTCATGGGTAAGACGATAAGTTCCTTTATCATCATAACAATATATGATAAAAGTCGGGCGTATCCCGGATGAATTCCCAGCTTGATAAGGATCAACCGAACGTCCCGCCTGATCAACGAAGCCCATCGACTCAAGTTGAACCACCCAGAACGATTCATGAACAATTGTCGGAGCCAAAGCTTGGTAATCGTATGTGGAGAAATCGATTTTGGGTTTCCCAACTTCGAGTTTACTGAATTCAGCCATGAATTCATTCATCTCTTTTGGATGTTTCTCCATATACCTGTTTCAAAAATTAGTAGTTGGGGAGGAGGTTATAGTACGGGAGCTGCCTCATGATATCGGGAAGACGACGCGACCTGTCGCAGGGTTTTTGGGGATTTTTTTTATCAACGCCTGTCGAGTTTTAGCGCCTATGTATGAATTATTTCGCCAAATTTCTTTACGGAAGGGATGTCACCGTCATCATCTTGGGGTTTAATCCTCCAAAATCATCCCTCTTTCCACCCTTTGGAGAGCTGCTAGATTTTGGTGCCATCAGTGATACGATTATGTCTACTATCGTCGCTGCAATGCCTCGAAAATCCAATGGATTTGAAAAAGCTCGAGAATATCCAAGGTGCCGCCGACAGACAAGAACTAGTACATGGAGCTGCGATGAGAGTTCTCATTATATCATATCGATGCTATTTATGTGCTATTTATGTGCTATTTATACAAAGGTACACCTATAGCTAGTTCTCCCACAAACATCCATGAGTCATAGTCCCAAAAATCTATGGCAAGAAACACCTCTAATTTATTCCAACCGGCTTTCTGAAATATCAGGAGCGTCTGTGTATTTGAAGTTAGAGGTAAGTATCTTCTTCCAAATCCTCTTGCAACGCTCATTATAATTGATCACTATGAGAATCTTCATCCATCGTATTCATTCAAATATAGAGGCATATCCCATTTTATCCAGAAGGCCAAAGAAGAATCGGGTCCTTCTGTGCACTTGGTGATCGCATCGGGAGGCAATGCAGGACTTGCAGCAGCTTGTGCTGCACGAACTCTTGGGCTTAGATGTAGCGTTTTTATACCGGAGGGTGTTACTAAAACCACTCTACAATTGTTGGAAAGGGAAAAGGCAGAAGTGATTGTGATAGGTAGGCATTACGCTGAAGCTTTGAAAGCCGCTCAGGAAATGGTAGCAAAGAATCAACAAGCGTGAGTCGTTGAATGAATGGTAAATCACCTAGAAATTTTATAATATTTTCAGAGTGATGGTACCAGCGTATGACAATCCCACATTATGGGCGGGCCACAGCTCAATGGTGCACGAAATTCACAAACAACTGCAGAAGGAACCAGACGCAATATTTTGCAGTGTTGGAGGCGGAGGACTGCTAGGAGGCATCATAATAGGTTGCAAAAATGTTGGCTGGGATCATGGTACGCACTACGAAAGATTTATTCAGACTCATATTCCAATTCGACTGCAGTTCCAATCGTGGCGCTCGAAACGAATGGCTCAGATTGCTTCTACGAATCAATGTCTCTCAACAACGGAAGGTTTAATAGCGTCGAGAAAAACCTGCCTCGTGGAGTGAATCTCGTTTACAACGACGAGCATTCCTTGTTTTTAGCGCACTTCACAGAATTTTCGTCGAAGGCATCGGGTTCACTGGGAGCATCTGAGCCTTCAGTCGGAGTGGTTAAGATGGCTCTCGAAAGGCCTGGAGGCGTCAAGACAGTGAGTGTGCCTGATGAACTGAGCATGGAAGCCCTCGCATTATTTGCCAGTAAGTAAGCTACAATCCACCGTGAGTTTTAGTTCTGATAGCATGGAAGACGACCACAAGTTTCTGGTGGAGTTAGCGTGTTCCACAACGCTCGTGCCAGGTTATCACCGCTCATTATTCAACAAGCTAGTTGTTCGGAAAACTCAACAAGAAAGCGAGGAGCGACCGGTAGTTGTGTTCATTGTTTGTGGAGGATTCAAAATAGACTTGGCAATGGTAGAAGAGTATCAGAAACTGACAGCAGAAGACCGAACCGGGGCGGGAGGATCATGGACAGTGAAGGACGATGATGGACAGAAGTTGAGCTTCGAAAAATAAACTGGGGGTCGTCGTCGGATGAGAGTATAGAACGTAGTAGAATATATGTACATGGTTGAATAGATGACAGTGGCAGAATCGACGGTCTATGAGGAAGGTCATTACATTTATTTAAAAGTGGCGACAAAACCTACATATATATATATGTATAAATGGTTATGATTTTGAATTCTTTTCTTCTTCTGCTTCCCGTTGTGCTTGCTTGAGGAGTCTTTCGGCCTTGATCCTTGCTAATTCTTCTCGTACACCACTTTGGTCTTTGGGTATCCGCTGGGCAAATAATCAGAAAGATATCAAGTCCTTTAAAGCGAAAGCAAAATACCTGGTTTGTGCGGTCAAGGGCAGGAAATAGTTTATCTCGATACTGCAGAGAGGGAAAAATGTGAACATGAACACCGAGAGTGACTGTGCGCAAGAATATATACCGGTACTACTGTCGTCCTATACCATTCTGGGTCCCCAAAATGAATAAGAGCTGCTAGTGGGACAAATAGATACAGGGTGAACTTGAAAATTTCAAGGTTTGGCCCTCCCATTACGGTCGAAAGGAGTGAACCAGTTACGTAAGCTAATAACTGTTCCACTCTCCGTCATTACAGCTATTTGCGAAATGGTATAGGCTCAATTAAGCCACCTCTCAAAACGTGAGAGGGGCACAAGGTCCGCATTTCATCAGTGCATAGTTTTGGGTAAATGAATTTATAGTGTCGTGTGAGGTCACTTGCGAGGTCGACATAATAGACAGAATATGTTTAAAGGTATCCTAGGAATATAAATCTCAATCTTTTGTATTTTCTAAGCTCACGCAGGTGGGACAAGCCCCCATTCAAAATGATGGCTCATTTTTTATTCCTTATCATAATAAAAGACGCCCTGCCATGTGATGGACTTTCACGTCCACACGTGGACGATCTTAGTATAGGCTCATATAATATATTGCGATGACATAGTGAATTCCAAGCGAGGTGGGAAAGTGATGAGGATTGATATTGAGGCCTAGGTGAGGCACGCACTATATATTACAGTAAACAAAGGCGCAGATGACCGACCAAAACGTCGTAAATAGCGCAGCCGCTCCATTGCCTCTGACATCATGCGCATCAATTCTGCCTAAATATGGGTATTTATACAAACAAAGGCGTACATGACAAAACGTCTACCATATTTCCTGTAATGACATCAATGGAAAGTGCGTCATGTCTGGCAACATACAAAAGGCAAAACTGTCCTTCAGCTCTCCTCATTTTTCTCCCCGATGGCTCTTTCTAAAGTGTGTCAATACTAATTAATACAAGCGTTTGCTACAGCTCATTGGTGTTCTATAGCATGTCAACCCGGACCTATTGATTCAAGAATCGCGGGTGCGTCCAAATCTCGTAGATGTATGCGCCTTCTCAGTTATGTCTCCTTCAGGATACAGATGATGATGAATCAACCCAAAACCAAATCAGTTACTCCTACGGCGCACGCTATGGCACAAACCCGATCCCTAAGTTTCAAATTGCAGAAAAGGTGCGTGGAATAAAAACTAGTGTACTTTTCCAAATCCCTAAACCGGTTTCAGGGAATAGCAGCCGATTCCGCCTACAAAATCATCCACGACGAGTTGAGCTTAGGTGAATAGGACACACCAGTTGCAGTCATGTAGCTAACGTTTCCAAGACGGATCCACTGTGCTCAATCTGGCATCGTTTGTGCACACATGGATGCCACCAGAGGCCGACCTACTTGTGCGCGAAAATATCTCCAAGAATTTGATAGGTATATGGGGTTTGCCTTGTTTTATTCGAAAACGTTGAATTAACTCCCGCGTATCTAGATTCTGATGAGTATCCGGCCACGCGTAAGCTTGTTTTTGACTCGCATTATAATGGCCGATACTCATTTCTTCCAATATAGAAATCATTCATACTCGCTGTATGTTGGAACTCAATATTTTCAACGGTGTGGATCATTTACCTCTTCAATTTCTGAAGGCATCTCCATCCTTGCTGGCATGTGGCATGCTCCGTCGGCAAAACAAGCAGTTGGAACAGCAACAACAGGCTCTTCCGAGGCGGCACAACTCGGTGGGCTGGCCATGAAAAGGCTGTGGCAACAAAGGCGTAAAGCGGCAGGGATGAGCATCCATGAGCCAGGGTAATAGTTTCCAGTTCAATTTATTCCTTCTGTTAACATCATTATCAGACCGAATATTGTCATGGGTGCCAATGCCCAAGTAGCCCTTGAAAAATTCGCTCGATACTTCGAAGTCGAGTGCAGGCTCGTTCCTGTGAGCGAGGAGAGTAGATTCCACCTGGACCCGAAGAAGGCCATGGAATACGTGGATGAAAACACCATTGGTGTATTTGTGATTCTAGGCAGTATGTTTTATATGCTGTCGTTTCGCTTTTCGCTTTTCAACATTCGCTAGGTACATATACTGGACATTACGAACCAGTCAAGGCGATGTCAGACTTACTGGACGAATATGAAGTAAAGACTGGGCATTTTGTTCCCATTCATGGTTCGTGTCCTTTGATCTATGAATGCTGTATCGCTTTAAAGCCTTCCGCACAGTTGATGCTGCTTCCGGAGGTTTTGTTGCTCCTTTCGTCACGGTACGCCATATATGCGGGCCTATTGGACTTGAATGCTCATTTTTCGGCAGCCCAAGTTACTATGGGACTTCAAACTTCCTCGGGTCGTATCCATCAACACTTCGTATGTGTATCAATTCTTGTGTTGTTCTCGGCTGATCATTGAATAATCTTCCAGTGGACACAAATTTGGACTCAGTTATGTTGGTGTCGGCTTTATCATCTGGCGTGACGAAGCCCACCTTCCCAAGGATCTCATATTTGAACTGCATTACCTCGGTTCCGTTGAATACTCTTTTTCACTCAACTTTTCTCGCCCAGCTGCCCCGATCATCGCTCAATACTTCAACTTTTTACATCTCGGTTTCGAGGGCTATCGCGCCATTGGGTTGGATGACTTGAAGAATGCTAGAATGCTGAGCCGTGCGTTGGAAAAGACTGGATACTACACTGTCTTGAGCGATGTTCATCGCAAAGCTAGTTCTCCCGAACTGGTGCCAGCGGGGATCGTCCATACAGACGTAGATGTCAGTTAATTTTAAATATGCCATTTCTCTCACACTGATCTTCGATAGGCTTATGAGCCTGGTTTGCCTGTGGTTGCCTTCCGTTTTTTGGACACATTTAAACAGGAGAACCCGGATGTCCAGCAAAAGTGGATCCAGACATTATTGAGGTCGAAAGGATGGTAGGTTGATTGAATTATGACGGCCCACTGCTTTTAATCTTTATCATTAACTAGGGTTGTACCCAACTATGAATTGCCTCCCGACCTCGAGAAGGTTGAAATCCTTCGGGTCGTCGTTCGTGAAAATATTACGGAAGTCGTACGCACTTTTTTCTTTCTGAGTTTTTGTCGTCTTTATTCACCCATTTCTCAGTTGATTGATCAACTTCTCAACGACATTGTGAGTTTATAACATTTGTCTCGTACATTATTCTTACCCATCTAGATTGAGATTACGGAGCAATTGGCAAATTCTGGATCCTCAGCACATGGTTTGAATATGTTGGGTGTCACTCAAACTAGAGGGCCCAAACACGAGCACAAGAGTAGTAGTTTGAAGAAGGGCGAAGGTATCCTCCATCGTGGTCCCTATTCTCGTGTATGTTAGATGTCTGTATATATGCACAGGAGTTATAGGCTTTCTTTAAAATGAGAAAGTAACTGGTTCCACTATCGTGGCAAGCTTCAACTGGACTCGATTTCCTATAAGTTGAGTACTCTGTAGAAGATTGTTTTTTCCATGGAAATATCTCTAGCTGGGATAACAACTGTATTGCATGGAGAAGAGATATAATCATGGTCAAAGATTGCTATAAATACTACCAACCTCGGGTCAGATATTCAATGTGTTCTATAAATGTTATCATTAACATTTTGTCTCAGACTGGAGCCATCGAAACAGGATGTGGTTCGCCCCATAGTCTATGAACTTTGGCATAATAAGGACAGCGAATCTTTCTACTTGGTCATGGCAAACCAAAGATGTTGCGAAGATGTGGGGCAAGAGCACGTCCGCGAGTTGGCTCACTATCGTAAATTGCCGACGCGACTCGCATGTATTCAATGGTATAATTGTTGAGGTGGAACAATTGGATCAGAGGCGCTGTTGTCTCTATATCGTAGGGTTTGTTCGCATCATAACGACCATCATGATAGGCTGTATATTACTTGGATTTGGCTGACTCTGATAGAGACTTGTCTGCAGAACATCAGGAGAGAACTTTGGAACCCGGGAGAGAAATGTACTGGACCTTGAAGCCGTCATGATGTCGTCCTGCCTTCGATATTAGTACATGAGAGCTCACCAGGAGGTGATGGTCTATGACAATATGTACCTTCTAACGAACAGATTTTGACGTTCCTCCTCCCGTTCCGCCTCTCCCAAATGAGGCAATACTGCCGTTTTTATCAATAAAATCTCTACAATCTTGATATATAGACTATACATTTCACCCATGCTTCCTTACCCAAACCTTCCCTATCTATAATTATTCATTCTCCACACTTTATCAATAAATTATCCCTAACCCCCTTATCCATCCCTCACTTTATCTATGAATTATCTTCTTAGCCGAACCCTAACCAAACCCTCATCACACATAGGGTTTACCGTTGGTTGTGCTGGGTTTGTTATCTGCCCGGCAAAGTCCCAAAATAGCACGGTTCGCCAATATTTTAACCATTGTGAGCTCAAAAATGAGGATTGAGTGAGCTCTCAGCGTGAATTCATGAAAACTTATGTTTTGAATGATCCTATCTCTTGAAATATATGAAAGGTGCCTTTGTTGAGGCTGTAAAGATCAATATGTTATCTGCCTGAGACTTATGTTATCTACCATAGCCAATCAGAGGCCTTTGTTATCTGCCAACTGGAACATTTTGTTCCCATTACTTCAGTTTAAATTATTATGCTCCCAATTTTTTACTTTACAACCAAATAGAATTTTACTACCATCATGAATATTTTCATATTTTACTAGTGTGCTGGAAGAGAAAAATTGTTCCGAATGTAAATGTCTTGCCTGCACAGCCACATGTTATCTGCCATGCCTACAGATTTATACATTGAGACTCTGTCAAGCTATTAAATACAAATGCAAGCTGACCTTAATTTAATTAATGGATGTGCAACTATAATTCTGTAAAGAAAAGAAGTTATTCAGAATTGTGAACACTACAAAAGAAGTACAAAAGATAGTGTACATGTGCGCTTTGCGCGCGAGAAAAAAAAAGGGTCATTCATATTTCACGGCAATAATTAGGCATATTTTTCCATTTTTAATTCTCTCCCACCTCTTTTTCATTTTTTGGATACCCAGTACTATGAACGGTAAACCACACATAGGTTCGGAGCAAGCCCTTGCTCCGGTCCGGGAACCGGATACCTTCGCAGGATGGCCCGCAAAGATGTACAAATAATCATCGGACTGCGAAAACGGGGCTTGTGCCGAGCCTACATCACACAGAGAGGCCATAAAATGACCTAGCCACAATCCTGAAGTAGGTTATGTAATATAGCATATTCAATTGACAGTCAATGACATAGATAATTAATAAGGGATGGATAATGGAAGGTTCAATGGATAATAGTGTGGAGAATGGATAATTGTGGATAAGAAAGAACTGTACTGGTGCCCAAATGAACATCACCATCAACGCCATACCGTGTTCTACTGCTGAGACAACAGAACAGATTGTAGAAGCAGAAGGAGCCTGGAGATGGAGAGTAGAAAGCCAACAATTTTGTTCTCAATCGCACCAGGTGGTGCGGTAGAAGTCAGCATATTTGAACTCCTTCTTGATCTGGAGCAGTAAGTACCAGCCTGGGGTGCAATATGTAACATGGTTGCTGGTTGAGCCGCCTTTGTTACTGCCCGAGTGGAGTTGGCCAACAATGAAAGCTTTACCATCCTTCATATATGATATGCCAGACAAGGGAGCCCGAATCGCCCTTCAATTGGCGGAGAAGGTGTCGGAAGTCTTGACGCCCATGTTGTAGATGCCGAGCTTGACAGACGGGATACCGACCTTGTTGAGGGTGAATGACACCAAGCCAGCATAGTGTCCAAAGGTGAGGTCAGTAGTGTTGCCATCTTTACTGACAATAAGGTAGGGCCAGCCTTCACTGTCGATCTCTGTTGGGTTGGCGAGTTCCTCTTCCGTAGCGCACCCCATAATCCTGAGTTTTCTCCCCTGGGCCCTTGGGATACTTGAACGTAGTTGGACCACTACCCCGACGATAAAACATGGCTGTAAGATCTTCAACAGAATACCTCAATCCTGAATAAGGTTGTTTTCATTAGATGAGATAAAAATGAGAAAAATGAGTTGAAATGCACCAAGATCAACAATGTTGCCCTTGAACTGAATCACTGATCCCTGACCTTCGCCTCAGCGATTGAGAATGCCCCCCAGTCCAAGGTATACTTTGTGCCACCTTCGACATCGACCGTGATGGGTGCAGTGTATTGAACGTAGCCAATGTTGCGGTGGAGCTTAATGTCAGACCAGTCTTTCTTGACCTCGCCATAGAAGGTCTCGAGCTTGGCAATAGCCTTTTTCTCATTGTCTAATTTTTGTTGACACGCCACCATCTCCTCTGTGGCGTCCTTGTCCTCTCCCCCCATCACCTCCAGTCTGATAAGCTCTCGGGCCCAAAAGTTGGCAAGAATGCTGTGGTCACCGATGGCCTTCGTGATCTCGTCGAGGCCCCGCTGGAACCTACACATACCACAAACTTGAACAAAGTTTTTAGGTGCGCCACCTCTATACTGGTACTCGACGGTGGTGTTATTACGGAGGATGTGGCAGTTGCTGACTCCAAACACCCTGTCACTGGGGTTGCCATCCTTATCTTTGTTCTCATGGAACCAATTTCAACCAAAGAGTGAGAGTGCCCTGGGCATCCTCCTTCTCCATCCCTTGTGTTGCCAGGGGAACACCATGAAGAGCAGTTAGGAAGCGACGGACATGGTGGGTGGGATTAGTGTTGCTGACATGGCGCATCAGCGGTAAACCTGCCAGCCTCTGCAGGGTGGCCTCGCGCCATTCCATGACAGCATCCTCGACTCCATGATCCTGGAGAAGCTTAAGGATCTCTTGGGAGACACCATGGGCGGTATTGGAGGAGGTGGAATTGGGAATGACGCCAAGCCAGATGACGATGGGACTGAGACTCCCCTTCTCCTCCTCTCCTGGTGGTCCATGGGTGAAGAAGTGGGCAGGGTCGATAGTTGACCAGTTAATCCCCCAAGCCATAATCAAGTCACAGATCTTGGGACCGACAGTGCCCCAAACACCATTGAGTGAGGTTTTAAAGACTCCACAGATTGACTTGACAGTGAGATGGGCGTGTCTGCCGCTGGGCTTGAGGAAGGGTGTAGTGAGGCAATCTGATCAGTAAACGAGTTCTGGGTGATCACCATCTCCAGTGATGCCATTGTAATATGATTTTCTTTCGAACTCGCTGGGGGTGTACAGGGAGACTGCAGTGGCATGGCAATGGTAAGAGCAAGACATCGTGGAAACATCACTTAGGGTTGGGGAGCCAGGCAAGCCAAGGTCCTCACATTGTTTCATGCACTCAAGAGTGAATGGAAGGTGGTAAGTGTAGTATAGACACGGAAAGAAATGAAGGGACTTGCTCAAAAGCTCCAGCCCTACAAGTACAAGAAACAGTAGGAAGACGCAATGAGAAATAATAGATACACCTGATGAAGATGGTAGGCGTTGAATGCGAAAAAATGTCTGAGACTAGTCTCAGAGTTCGCTCCCCCATGATGTCATGTGATGTTCCGGCCCAGCTTGGCCCAAAAGCCGCAGCTTTGGCCTGGCTTCAGCCGGCTCTGGCCTGACAAAAATCTGGACCGAGCCAAGTTGGTGCCTAGAAACAGGTGGTTGGCAGCATGCTGAAGGGGTGGCAAGGGAGGTTGTAGTGTTAGTGGGCTGGGGTTGTGAGTGTGGTAGTAGTGGTGGTAGTGCCTGTGGCCGAAAACAGGTGTTGGTGGGTCCAAAATGGGGTGATGCCATCACTGCTGTCCTGTATGTTACAGTGAACGGACAGTAGTCCACTGGAATGCACACGTCAGTAAACCAAGGAAAGCGAAAATAAGTTATTAGACGTACTGTTCTTCAATATAATAAGCTTCAATCGTGGTAGGTCGCTAGCGCTCTGAATTTTGAACATCTGATATCGTTTCAACCTTCAAAAAGTTTGAAATCAACTTATGTAACCACTGAAACTTCATCGCAGCAGCGAGTTTGTCATGAAGGAATCCCTTGTTGAGATCATCAGCTTACATTCATGGACACCGATTCAATAAGATTTTTATACAACTGCAATTAGTCTAATACTTTTCAGCTAAGACTAGATTTCGATTGTCAGCTATGAAAGGCGCGAAGGGAAGGAATGTTTTTAACTCACTCAATGCGGTCAATGATGTCCATCCGGTGAATGGGTGACTTATAAAAGCAAGGGGAGTAAGGAACTGTTCACGAAAGAACAAATGTATACGATACCTTCGTCGTCCCTCGCCCGTAATAGCATCATATTGTTCCCACACATATCCAGTACGTTCGTATTCCTGATTTGAGTTTATATTAGGATGAAACACAAGGTTTTCATGAATGTGGATACCTCACCTTAATGACGTTGTCAACTACGTTTCTCCGTAGTTCTTTGTATATCGTCTGTGCTTTTGCTTGATACGGACCTTCCTGGGCTGCATATGTCTTCAGAAGAAACGGTATCAAGATATAGGGCTTTTTGAACCATGAGAAGTCAACGAACATTGTGTAGTGCTCGAAGAGCGAGGTAGTTCATCTGTACCCATATGGGTCCTTTCCAATAATTCTCCCCTTTTCCAAATTCAGGATGAGATGCGGATAAACTACGGATGCCGTATGGAGACCATAAATGCTCTGGACCATGCAGAAGGTCAAAGATATGTCCCAGATGTGGCGATGTAGGGGGGAGTAGTTCCAGGAGGAAAGGGAATAGGGACAAGTAACCTTTATGACATACATGGTCCGATTCATCTAACAAACATATTAGTAAATAAATACATAGGCAGATTCGCTAGATTTCAGCTACCTTCATTATTTACCCCAAGATCGCAATACATGTTTTCGGACTCATTCCAGTGCAAATCTAGAATGGTATAGAATGATGGTTATTTACGGCAGCAAGGAAAACAAGATTGCTACCTTCTATATTCTCTAGAATGGCCTTTTCAACTTGGCTGTATGTTGCCTCATCGTCTGTTTCCCCAATGAAAGAAGCAATCTCCCGCATCGTTCGCGAGAAAAATGCCATCCAGGATATCAAATCCAAGTGTAGCTCTCCAGCGTGAGGCGGTCCTCTCGGATAATCGTCCATTCCACTTGTTAGTACATGCTGTTCTGACCTGCCACGCCACCGGTACCCTTCCGTTCTCGAGCGCGCTTTCCTTCCGTATTGCTTAATTTGTCCCCGTTGTGTTCGCCTGAACCAATTATAATGTCGTTTCAGGGGTTTGTAAATCCCCTTGAGGAAATTAAGAGCAAGTTCTGGATCTTCCAAATATCTACTCGTGATCGCGGTTTGGGGGATCTGAGGGGATGTCAGAGGGACCTGGAATCCACTTACGCCCATGTCCATTCCGAGTTCCTGGTCTGAAATACTGCGTCTAGCTTTGACGCGCCGGATAAATGCAGTGACCGCCATTGTTAGGGTGGGCGGATTGGCATAGTTAGGTACTTGAGTTTGAAATTCAGGTGGAACCTTTTTCAAAGAGGTCAAGTAGCTGAACGCCGATGAGAGATATTAAGCGTGAGCTTTACCTTGCTACGGGCTTCTTCACCAAGAATCTGTTCTCTACCAACCCAACCATCATCATCAATGAGGCCAATCCAATCCCTGAGGATTTCAAGACTAGTGCAGAAGATGAGACAGTTGAGATCGTATAGCGAAGGCAAAAACGTGCCTAAAGTCATTGTCCCATTGTCCGATGTGCAGCAGGTGGAAACCCTCGTCCCTGAATGAAAATCAGACAAGTATTTTATCTCAGCAATTTGGGCTTACCAGTAAAACCCACGAGGAAAGAAACTTCGGCTTGGAGTTGCGGTCAATAATGCCTTAGGTTCTGTGAACTTAGGACCTTTTGAACTGTTGTCTCCATCATAGGTAATAACAGCGTCCTCGTCCTCATCCCATTCATAGGAGAATTTTCGATCGACAATTGAAGTTCCATAAAAATATCCAACACCGGCCACTAGATTAGAGGTCACTGCCTTGGAGAAAGCTTCCAAAAAATCCTTCTTCCCATCAGGATAATCTGACGGATGGGGTAGAATGTCTCTAAAGCGTTGTCCGTATGCTTGGACCAACGCCGGGATACCCTGGTCTAGTACGGATGCTGTGTTTGGTCCATTAGAACCTGTCCACAAGTTCAAAAAAAAAAAGAAAGGTCTACTTGCGTGTGATTTTTTGTTTGACGGTTTCACTGTCGAAGTAGACATCAAACTGGAATGGTCCGTCAAACATTTTCTGGACAGCATAGAGATTACTACTGGTATACACGTCATCTGACAGTTGCAAAACGAATGAGGGGTCCGGAGCGCCGAGTGAAGAATCCTGGTATGGAACTAAGACGTCTCGTGCATGGTCTAGGATTGACTTCATGATGGCTTCTGTGTAACGTACAACCCAATCAATTCTGCTATAAACAACTTGATGAAAGGAATGGAGTGGATGCTTACGATTAGCTTGCCACATGTCTCCTTCCTTGAGTGGACGCCCGATGAAGTGAGTTTTTCCAATACGTGCTTGAAATGCGTCGGCATGAGGGCCAGATGTGACCGCATGATTGACATCGCCTGAATCGAAGTTAGTCAGGTATACTGTGTAGAAGTTTAATGGTCTCACCGTCAACCACACGAATGGTGAATTCGTCAAGCTGTGGTGTCGAGCCGGTCAATTTAATTTCGCCGGTTATACCCTAACAGTAAGGATATCAGCCTCTGCTATTAGTTGTCGATATTTTAAACAAACATCGTCCTTTTCATCCGTTTCCATATCCAATCCACCTAGACCCTCTAGTCCAAAATAGAAAATAGTCGAGATTCGCGATGGCTTTTCTGGGAAGTTCAAAGTTTGATTGTTCAATAATTTCATTTTTGAGGCAATGATATACCTTGGTCGATGGGTTCCCCTTTGATGCGAGCAGCCCAGCTGCCACCGTGATCGCCTCCAGCTACTTTCAAGAACTCCGTCGTAAGCTTGACATTGTTCAAGCTATCTTTTATGACCTGTACACCTCCCTCACGGGCGTCATATTCTGTCCAGGTATAGCTATCTAGGTTGTCCCCTTGGTCACAGGCATGTCGAGGCTCTACGCCACGTAGATTAAGTAATGAAAAAGTCTTCAGGCGGGGAGACAGAGCTTACTTTGTATAGACTGATAATCTTGTGTACCAAACCACATGAGGCCTGTTAAAAGAGATTGAGGAATTCTGGGTCGTAGACCAAAGTAGAGATTGGGCCTATAGGCTCCCCATAGCAAAGAATCGTTGGTCGATTGAGACAACACTGTCAGGGCCTGCGAGAGGAGCAACAGCCAGGACAGATGCATGGTTCACCTGCCAAATACTCAAGAGGGCGGTGTAATTTTCTGACCGTCAGAGTCACTCAGTGGCCCAACAGTGGCCCTTGTTACGAGTTCACTTGGACAGGACCCTGGTATATGCTGTCAGATGTCCGATCCGTATGCGGACGGAAGTGGGTCCCAAAATCGGCCTATGTCCGATCCTTGTGCGGACGGAAAGTGTGAAATTTGGCCAGAGGTCCGATCCATTTTGGGTCCATAAATGGCCAGTCGGTAGCGAGGTCCGATCCCATTTGCGTACGTTTGTGGCTGTTGACGGGAGCTCGCCAACCCTCAAAATTTTCTCTATCACCCATCTCACCTGATGATCTACCTCCCTGGACCAGACCTCTCGGTGGGCGCGCCCTTTGTCGCTCTTGATGACGATAGCCCATTTAGAATTTAGAATAGTGCAACTCATCCCAGGGCGTCTTTGTGTGGTGTTGTGTGATCAGGTGCTCCAGAATTTCAGAAAGCCTTGGGTTCGTTCGGGAACAGTGGGAGACACAACAGACACTGTTGTAGAAGCTCTGGAGAGTGATAGCGAGGACGAGGAGAACCTACTCTGACCTGATTACAGTCGTTTTTTAGTCTATTTATGTTTTATGCGTACATTTTGGCCTAAATTCTATGTCTGATCCTCTATGAGGACGGATCTCGAGCCTGTAGATGTCTGATCAGTACTGCGGACGGAACTGGGTCTAAAAGGTAGGTCGGATCCGAAGTGCGGACAGAACCGCCGAAAAATGGCACGTACATAAGTGCCGAAATTTGGCAGTTTTGGATCGGACATTCCACAGCATATACCAGGGTCCTACTTGGACTCGCGACAGGTATCACGTGATATCTGGCATATCAAACGCCCATTGACGCAATTTGTTTCATTATTATTGTTTGGAGAACATTATCATATCTATATGTGGATACATGGTAAACGGACTGAGCTAATTATGAAGGTCCAATGGCAAATTCATATCAGTCTCCGACTAGATCCGAGTGGCTACACTGCACTTGAGAGCTGAGCTTGTAAGTTGCTTCAATCTATGAGTCGACATCAGGTAGATTATTACCGTTGGTTGCTGATGGTCTAATTCTGAAGGCGTGAGCGAATTTACGCCTATCAGGTTACCAGGTATATACTTGTATGGTATCTCAATGTTCTCATGCAGATCTCATGGCCTGGCCCCATGGCCCTGTGATGCTGTGCATTGTGTATTCTATACATAAATTGGTTCTACTATAGGCCCATGTATTTTCTCTATCCCCCAACTTTCCCTAACCCCCCTCATCCAACAAATGCCTTCCAACTTTGGTGACGCGAGCACGGTTGTTGGCGACACGTCCTACTTGAAGCCACCCGATGATACAACCTTAGCCAAGGACTCGACGAGGTACAACTCACGACATGGCAAGAATCGATCCAACCGAGATGATTTCATCACCTTAGATTATGGTGTTGAAGAGCGGCCCTTCTTCATACCTATCGGCAATGATGGTGTCATCGAAGCATTGAATAAACTCGACAAACAACTTCTTCAGGTATTTAAACATTATATCATCATATATACGCTTCGTTTGCTTATTGTCTTTGCACACACCCATGTAGGCTGGAAGGATGAGACTTCTGTCCAAGAAAGTCCCAACTGACTGGACTGGTAGAGAAGTGGTTCCGGGTCAAATGGGTCTCATCAACCATGGGTGAGTGTCCAAGAAATCTTGGTAGCACCGTATTTGCACCGTACTCACCACGAGTATTAGTGGTTCTCCTAAGGTCCTTACAAAGCCAGGTCGGTACCCACGTTTCCCACTCCGGAATTGGTGGGCACGTTCATGGTGTGGGACTACTGGACGTATGTCTCCTCGTTTCTACAAAGTCTTCAATCCAATTCAATCTTTATCAACTAGTTTCCGATACCGTCATCGAGTTCCAAGGTTTAACTATCGTACAAGTGTCACAAAACCAAGCTGCCGTCATATCTGATCCTCAAAACCACATTTTCGTTATTAAAAACGCTGGTTTTGTGGCTTATGCCATCGAAGGAACGTACAACGTTCTTTCTATCGTTGATCAAACCCATCTGCCAACGATCGTTAAGGACAAGTTGACTGGCATCGTTCTAGGCTCCACTCACGAAGTCAAGATGAAGAGCAAAGTCGGTGGCAGAGAGGAAAAGGAATATGTCGTTGCCACATTGTCGGTTTTTTATCTTCTCAATATACATTTACCAACTCTGATAATTTGTTCGACAGCCTGAACATTCCGGCCAGCAATTGTGCTATTCTCCAGCGTGGCGATGACCTGGAATTACTTGGTGCAGGTCAATCTGTGATCACTAACCCCAGCGTTACTCTTCGTGGCTTGTACACTTTGGGAGAGAACCAGTTGGAGATGCCAACCAAAGACATGTATGTAGCATCCTAACATTTTCCTTGCAATGACGCTTAAAAGAAAATGTTTAGCTTTACTCGTGATCAAGTTCCCGTCAGCTTGACCATTTATCTTAAATGGCAATTGACCGAGCCTCTCAAACTCACAACGCATGGATATAATACTCCCTATGATGCCCTTCGTGACAAGACGCAGTCAATTTTGACCCAAATTGTGGCCCACCTCGACTACTCTTCAATGGTCAAGCAACGTTCTTTGGGTCCAGAAAATATGGAAGATGGATCCGACCCATCTTCGGCTTTCCTGGATGCTCTTAGGACTCGCGCCATGGACGACATGCATCAAGCTGCACTGGAATACGGAATTGTCTTGAAGGACCTTGGTACGTTGGTTTGAATGGTTTTTATTTTTTTTCCCTCAACGTTAACATATGTTGCAGCCGTAATTGACCGCCAATTTAAGGGTGAAATTGCGGCAACAATGGATAAACTGACAAGTAAGCATTCACCTCTCCTCTGCGTTGTAAGAGCTAATATCACGTGGATTTTTCAGCTCGTGCATTGCAAGCCCAAGTTGAGGCTGCTGTGAGTTTCTCCCGCTCTTTTTATTATTTATATAGCGATTAACTCTACATAGAATGTTGACCGAGAAAACAGCAACAAAGTCAAACAAGAAGAGGGTGCACTTTCGGTGACTCGCATCAAGGCACAAGCCGCAAATACTCAAGCTGATGCCGAAGCTTACCGAGTCATTGCGGGTGCGAAGGCTCAGGCTCAGAAATTGAAAATTGAGGCCGAAGCTCAGGCTGAGGCAACACGCATGGCAGCTGAGGCTGAAGCTGCTGCCGTCAGCATTAAAGCAAAGGCCGATGCTCAAGTTATTGATCAATTTGCCCGGGAGATGGAATTCCGTCGGCTTGAAGTTGCCAGGATCAGGGCCTTTGGTTCCAAAACGGTCTTTGTACCGTCTGACGGCACGGGTACGCAGATGGGCAATGCCATGGCTATGGGAATGGCAGCATCTTTGGGAGCTCAGGCCTCGAAGCAAATCGACAAGTAATTAAGTCAATTTTCACAGTCATTTATGTATAGTATTAGTATAATTTTAAATGAATCATAACAAAGGATTCCCTCACATTTCCATAAACAGTCATACGTTTGTTGATGGTTGTTATTACTATTAGAGTCGCTCGAGGACTGCGTGGTGTCTTGCCTTCAACCACCAACCACAACAGTTCCTTTGACTTTTTAGCTCAACAGACACACTTCATCACCTTTCAATATGAGATCTAAATTCAAGGATGAGCACCCATTCGGTCAGCCAATCAACCCTTATAAACAATCTCCCCCTAACATCTTTCACACTTTTCTAGAGAAGCGCAAAGCGGAGGCGGAGCGTATCCGGCAGAAGTACCCAGATCGGATTCCTGTCAGTGTTTATAACTAAGGTTCACTCATTCCTAACCCCCTGATGTGGCTCAATATCGATAGGTCATCTGCGAGAAAGCGGATCGTACAGACATCCCAACCATTGACAAGAAGAAGTACCTAGTTCCGTCTGTGTGTAGCTGGAACACATTGCCATCTATGTCTTTCTTATTCATCTCGATTATCTAGGACCTCACCGTTGGCCAATTCGTTTATGTTATCCGAAAACGAATCAAACTAGCACCCGAGAAAGCCATTTTCATATTCGTCGACGAGGTTCTCCCACCCACAGCCGCACTGATGAGTGCTATTTACGAGGAGCACAAGTGCGTATATAATTTGGATGTCTTTCGAAGTAATTCCTCACATCATCTAGGGATGAGGACAACTTCCTGTATGTAAGCTACTCTGGTGAAAACACATTTGGACAAGGTTGGTTGGAGTTGCCACTAGATGCATAAATTGGACGATGTTTTATCTCATCTCTCAATGCATCTCGCCTTCGACGGACCATATAGAGGTTGAGGCATGGTCTATAGCGCGTGGATAACACTGGCAATCATTAATCGTATCTTCTTCCAACGCTGCCTTGATCTCATCTGTTGCATACCCTACCGCGAATCATTGTTTTTCCTTGCACTTTTGTTGTATAATATTCTTTCTGACTACAGTATATGTCAAATTGTATCTTTTTTTTTTTGATGGATTGATTATGTTGAATTAGGTCTCCATAGTCGATGCGGGTTGGGGGTACGCTGAAAAGTTGGCGCAAATTTGGCTCGGCAAGTTCAGGAAAAGTTCGCCCACCCGAGGGATGGCTGAATGGACCATTCTATGTACGCAGAGATGTTCCTTTTCTAGTGTACATGCAATGCGGCTGAGGCAGAGCATTTTGTAACACGGCTATCCGCCGACAAGCCACAGTTTGTCCCGAACTGACTCTCAGTGAGAGATTATGTAAATTATCGAATAAAAAAACAAAGTGAACAGGTTCGTGTGAGCACCCTCCGAGTCGAGGTATTTTTGAAGTTGGTCCATAATTTATCGTGTTCATCCTCGACTCCTGTTGCTGCTACAGTACTAGTCTTCGTTCGTTGGATGGATAACAGGTTGTGCTGCAGAAGGGCCAGTTTGGACGTTGATCAGAGTTTATTACCCTTTTTTGTGTCTGATGTTGATAACGGATAGTTGTTGAGAGAGCAAGTGTTCATCGAAACCCCTGCACACAAATTTCGAGTCGACGGGCGTCACGAATCAAAATGAGCCTCAACATTCCATCAACTAGTCCAGAATAAAATACTTGTAGTTGATAGAAATACATGCATGGAAATAATACTAACAAGCTTAAAACCAGGGTCCTACAAAAGTTGGCATCTACTCAAACAATGCGCTGTCGGCTCTGTGTCGCATCTGAGGTCCTCCTCAAGAATCCGCCCACAACGTTAGATACTGTCTCCGTAATTTGTCGCTGTTGGCTCTGGGTATGTTTGACGAAGAACAGTCGAACGTTCGTCGCGTTCCAAATTCCAAGAGGTGTCATACCACGGACATAAATTTCACCCCAGATCAGGGATGATAGCCAGACTAAGGATGCCTCAGACCACTATGTACAAGCTTGAGTGCGTATAACCCCAAAATCAAGATAGTCAACATACCATGAATTTCCGTGCTGCTGTAGGTGCTTTCGGCGACAGTACATGACTCAAGTCAATATTGGATAGAAATTGGATCACAGCTGACGAGGGAACGGTGTTGTGTTTTTGCATATCCTCCACCTTTTGAATAACATCAGAGATGAAAACCATGACGGTATCCAAAGGCAGTCTACGAAAAATGTTAGTTGGAAATATGTCGATGAGCTGGAACAAGCGAACCCTTGCTGCCAAGATGTCACCTGACAAGGCGTAAGTGAAAACTTCAGAAAGAAGTAAGGGAAAATAAAAACCCATTCTTGAGTTGGCACAAAGCCGTTCTTGCCAATGCCTAATGGCGCACGGTCAAGCGAGTTTATTGTGTCGGTAGACAGAGATCGTCGTGCCCTCATCTTCCCGCGAGCCTTTTCGGATATTGGACTGTCCACTGTTGAGTAAGGAGACTCTGTATTCGGAGACATCAATGGTCGTGTCAAAACATCCTCGCCAAGAGATGTGTGAGCACTACTGTCATCCCTCTCTGTTGAATCGCCATAGTTCGCCCCTTCGGTTTCTAGAAACCTCGCCTTCTCAGCGCCAGCATCCGCCATCTCCACGTCATCAACAAGCCCTTTCCCTTTTGGATTTGCTTGCTTGCTTGCCTCTTTTGCTTGTTGAGCCCTTTTAACCTCTCTGAGGCCTCTAGCGAGAGTAAATGTTCCTAAATCCTCAAAAGTCTTTCGTGACTGCAATATGCCGTAGGTAATATTCGGGTTTTCGGATGCATGATGGTAGATAACAGAGCTGAACACCTCCAGCCTGCATCGTGTCAGAAATATACTGCAGAAGATAGTTCGAAGCTTACATGAAAAAGAGAAGTCGAGGGTGTCCTTCGTCTGATAACAGGAATAACGGGTTTGAGAACGACGTGAACAGTTGAATGAGACGTGCCGAGGCTGTTACACCTATGTTTGTAAAAGAAGGGGCAGCATTGGAAAGTGCAATGATGAGAGCGGGATATAGGGAAGATAAGCTTCCTGAAGTTGTAGCGACTATGGCATAAATAGCCTGTGTAATAGTAGGGTTAATTTGATTCTCGACATATCCGAAGGCAACCTACGCACATGAATCATAAATTCGGCTGCAGTGTCGACTGTGCCCCACTTGGTAGGCAATTGAATCCCAATTGGATGATTCAATCGAGAACCAAAAGCTGGTTCGGCAGATAGAGTCTGGATAATGTACGATATAGCACGGCAAACACCATGTTGTTCTTTAAAGGTTGAGTGATTTGCAGGAGGTCAAGTGTATGTAGAGTACTTACGAGGTTTGTCCTTGATCTCCACGCAGTGAAACAAGAGATATGCTATGAAATCCATTGATTTTTCAGATTCTAACACGAAATTGCAGAATTTCTATAAGTGAAAGTTGGATAAGCTTGGTGAAGGGGAGATATAGGAATTTTGATACTTTATTAAGTTCAATCAACTTCCAGAATAGGATGACTGAAATAAATTAAGACCCTGTAATGTTCTTGCAATCGCGTCAGGCTCACTAGTTTCCGTAACATAAGGTAGAGATTTTTTTGCGCCTGGCAAAATATTTTTGACTGTCTCTGTTTGCCGTTCCATCACAGTAATAATTCCGTTAAAAATGTATTCGAAGTCTTGAGTACGATGCTTCAAAAGAAGTATCGAGATCAGCCATAAGCACCAATCGCAAAAAAATCAACCCACCAATTTCATGATGAAATACCGAAACGTATTTGTTTTCGGGGATGGTGAAAGATTTTGGCCGTCTATGATCTGATCCCTAGCAGTTCCGCTCTGAAAATCCAATAGAACGCATAGAACCTGCAAAGAAATGGTGATGAGATTTATCCGCGGGTCTTCACCCTTGAAGACGAGGTGGTTGTATGGTAGTTTGCCTGCTATTGTGCCGATGGTAATGACCTCAGAGGCGCTGGAATTTATAGCTGTGTTGAGAAGCGAGCAGAGGATAGTAAGAACATCGCGTCGAGGAATTTTTTGAACGATGTAGAGGGAAAAAGGAGACGGTTTAGTAAATAGGGAACCTGCAGGGGCGTATATCTGCTGCGAAAGCAGGACGAGCAAAAGGCGGAGGACTTCAGTCCTGTTACTGTCAAAAGCGGTATTGTTGCCTAGGTTTGCAGTCGATCCAATGCCTTTTTCCCTTTTGGATTGAGGAAGCTGTAAACCGGGAAAACGGTCTGAACTTGATCACATACCATATGACGTAGTTGATTTTGTGGTGGTCAACTTGGACGGTCTTCGGGAGGGTAAAACCACAACAGAACAACAGATCTGTGATAGAGGTCAAAAGCCTTTCGCCTAAAGAAGGCAGCCATTTGGTTTTCGGTTTAGGTGTAATTGGGGTACTAATTCCTTCGACCTTATTTTCTTCGTGATCACTTTCGTCTTCGTCTTCTATAACAAATTGGGGCTGAGTAATGGGTTCTCCGTCTTCCGTCTCCGCTTCCCTTTTCCACAGCAGTTCTGATTCAAACGTATTAGAATCGCCTTGAGCCTCAAAGACCACAGGTAGAACGCGTTGAAGAACGCGTAAGCAGTTTAGAACTTCCTTGGTCGTATTCCTTTCAGGTGTTGCGCTGGCAGATTTGATGAAAGAAGAAGCGTATGCTGCTACGGACGCATTCGTTGCTGAGGGGAATGTATGGTCGGAAATGAGACTGAACAACCGAGAGGCGACAACTCGAATAAGCGTCGCAATGTTTTCTGGGGCATCCGAAAGAGCACGACGGACTAAAAAAAAGTGAGATCTATCCTTTTGTGAGCTAAGAACATGCGCACTATGGTGAGGCGTAATGAGCGAGAATACTTCAGATGGCGAGTCGAATAGCACGAAATACTGCAGAGATGATGTTATCATTGTAACTAGGAATCATAGAAAGCGGACCTCACTTGATCCCAATATGGGTCTGACGCATGAATATTCTACTGCACGGTTAGTGTTATTGTAAAGCCAAGATGTTCAACATACCCGAACGGTAAAGAGGTTGGTTATGCCTCCGGGTTGACTTGGGAAAGCTAGCTTTGCCTCATCACCTAGGAGACCAAATGGTGCACTAAACCTTTGTGGGATTTTAGAGAACATTCCACAGAAATCGCAACCTGGATTTGAAGCGAAAGCAAGGAACAGTGCCAGTCACAACGATGATGTATCATATTGACACAGCCACAAGTTCAAATCTAATCTCAATTCTTTCCAAATTCTTTCTTTTGCTCAGAAAGGCCATAATAGATAGGGCTTCGAAGTCCAGTCTTTTGATTTTTGAGAATTATTGAGTACAGCTTGTATAATTTGAAGAATTAAATTATATTGTATATTATCAACTCAATGGTTTATTTATATATATACATATCATCACTGGCATATGTACAATGTAACTAGAATGTGCTATGTAGTTCTACAATGTATGAGCTTAGTAAACTAAATGGAAATAGAATATTTGAGTATAAGCAAATACTAACTGGCTGACCATTATTATTCCAACAAGAATAAGAGGCTGGAAAAAGACTGCCAGTCTGAACTGGCACAGCCATTCCCATGGATCTCATTAAATAAAATTTCTTCAAAGTTAAAAAATCCAACCCAAAACAAAGCCTGTGCACCTGCTTACCCTACAGAAACCCTTACCCTCTACATGGGTCAGGGTACTTAGTTAATAGTGGGCATGGGTAAGTGTTTATGTGGGGTTTCTGTAGAAAACTAGACTGCTTGTTTAGGGTATTAAGCTAGATAGATGTGATAGTACTACATTGTGTTGCCTAGTACATCCTTACCTACATTTGATGCAATCAATATACTAATATTGTTCCAATGTACTTCCTATTGAATAAGAAAATAAAATCAATGGAAAATTATCAAAAAAATTAATAAATATTTGAGCTCACTATGAAGTGCTATGGAGTACTATGAATTTTCTACATGACACTATGTAGTGCTATGGGATGCTACAGACTGAGGGGCCCACACTAGCAGTGGCAGTATGACAGTATATAGTGCTACATAATGGTACATAGCGAAGCCTGAATTTACTGATCTGAGATTACTTAGGTGGTAAGTTCTCAGATCCCCAAGAAGTTCCATGGCTGAAATATTGGTGTTGCAGAAAGGCTCAGGGAGTGGGATGAGATGTGGGTTGCTTGTTTAACAAGCAGGGCCCATAATCTGTTGAGGATCAAGGGAAACACTGGTGCATCATTATGATGATTGAAGTAAGAATTACAAGCAATTTATTTAGAGAACAACAATGAATAAATTGTGACAAACAAGTCTGTGTGTCGAGTTGACATATGCTCGTGCAACAGAAAGAATTTACGGTGCAAGGTATTGTAGCGTATGTAATGGTGATGAGCAGTGAGTGTTGTACGGGCAGTACGGCACAGCATAGGCTCGTAGATTCGAATGCCGGAACGTCCTCGTTTCTTGCTATCCCGAGTTCGAATCTGCAATCAGAATGGCAACAGAATGGTCAAATTTTCAATCAAACTGTCCGTAACTGTATATTATGATATAGACTAGTAGTGTCACACGATTGTGGACCCAACTGGGTGCGTTGCGACAGAACGTGTAGGAATGGGGAATATTGAAGCGGTATATGTACAGCATGCTCCTCGGCTTTTGGACCACAAAATGTCAGTCGCGGAACTCGTTGTCGTATGTTCGTATGTATCTTAAAGGAGATACAAGGGGAGTAAATGGCAGAAAGTTCGGCTATGCAGCTATAGAAAAGTAAAACTACATATGGTACTAGGGAAGAAACAAAGGCGAAGAGAAAATCAAATCGCAGCGTCGTCAAAGTCTAATCTAATGATATCTTTAGGCCTCCCAATTATTATGGTTTTGAAGCAGACGTTGGAAATTTAAGCCATGGCAACCCCAAGTACCGCAGCAAAGAGAGTAAACCCAAAGCCTGTCGAAACTTTGATCGCGCCACCAGTGGAGGGGGTACTGGTTGAAGCTGTTGGGAGATCGGGGACGGGAGGTCCAGTGGCGGTGGCGTGTACTCCGCTAATGACAGGGCCATTGTCAGGCACAGTAACTTCATTGGCACCAATCGCGAGAGCGGCCGCTTTGTAATTGTCAAAGGTGTTCCCTGTTGCGGGGGCATTAATACTGCCGACCATGCCCTGCCCACCACAATGTGTGACCTGTTCAAGGTATAGATACTTTAGCATAAATTCTAGTAAAAGGGCATATCGAACTCGCCTGCTTGCAGAAGTACCAAATGGCTAGAGAACGATAACGTTTTTTAATATAGAGAATATCGAATATGAGGGGTAATGCTCACGGTTCGTGTCAGTAACGTTGATCGTGAAGGTTGATAAGGATAACAAGCCAGAATCGAAACCGGCAGGAGCGTTCGCTGTAGCGTTTGCTGCAAGAGGCGTGCACGGATTCGCGAAAGTTGACTGAGTTACGGAATGGTTGGTTCCGAAGCTATCAAACAGGGTAAATATTTTACTTGATACCAAGGCCAGCTATGGAACGTACTTGGGGAACCAGAAGGTCACAAGGGTGCCAACAGGTGCGGTAATGTTCGCAGGGTGGAACGCGAAGTTTTTTTGGAACGCAACGTCAATCTTCAAGCAAATTTGTCAGTATATATATGGGAAGCTAGGAAAGGGGCACAGACGTTCATATTACCAGCAGTGTCAGCAGGAGCAGTGGGTGCTACTGCAGTTGAGGCTGGTGCTCCCGCAGATGATGTACTGGATCCAGCAGCAGGACCCGCAGGGGCATAACCGTACTGTGCGGCAGCAAGAATGGGGAGGAGGAGGAGGGCCAATGCTTTCGTGAACATGCTGAAAGTCGTAGTAGGAGAAGAATAAGATAGTTTAGCTGCAGTTGAGGAAATTACAGGTTACCAATGAAGAGCTTAAATATACTTCAAAGGACCCATGCTGCTGCGGAAATGGCACAAGATTTGATCGTAAATTCAACTTCCAAAGATACTCCTCTCTCTAGATGCTATTTATAGAATATAACACATCCTTCGGCATCCCTACAGACTTCAACCCAGCAATATTATCACAACACCATCATAATTTGGAACTGCACACACATATATATATCTTCTGAAGACCTTTAGAGGGGGGCAAGCACAAGAGGAATACACCTTCAGTCACTATCGCATCCGTGTAGATGAGACACATGGAGTTTACCCCTTTTGGCTAGACTATCTTCGAAGCCGAGAACTCATTCGCCCTCACCTCTTCAGAGTCTGCAAAAATACTCTCTTATCTTGAACCCCCAATGCAACGAAAGGTATCGGCTGGGCAGTGCATAGCGAGAAGGCGATCGTCATTCGCTCACGAACTTCAGGCTTCAATTCGTATATATGAGCTAACTAGTACCCGAAGCATGCTTTCTCACACGTCGAGTGGCGAAGACTTCGAGGCCGACATGAGCCGGAGCTACGGCAGTTGCATATCTGCTTGCCGGAGTTTACAAATTCTCACAACAACCAATTCACGCGCACAGACGATAAGCGTCTAATATGGACGTTAATCCATCATATGGAAGGCCTATTATTTGTTGGATGCGAGTGCTTTTTCATTTCAATTGACAAATAGGCCTCCGATTTTCCATCACCAGCTGCCGTTGTTGACAAGGCACAGGAGATTATACTGCGCAAATCTGATATTAGAATCAACCATCCGTTTCGGGAAACATTTTCCATGACCCATGAGTACTTGAGTTCCCAACTTCCCATGAGCTATTTTGTTTTGATGGCAAAATTGGACGGGATTACTGATCGTCAAGTCTGATTGGGAAATACTTTCGTGAGCCTTTTTTATTTTTTTCCGGCATTTCACATACAAACGGCATCGTGAATGTAGTCAACGAAAAGCTTCTCAGTCCATTTCATAGTAATACCTAGTAATACGAGCTCGCACTTCAGGCGTAAAGTGATTTGAAAAAACGTCACCATCTCAGATATTACATCATTCGGGCTATTGTTAGCATTTAGAAGAAACGGTGGGTAAAAATAGGACCCCCGAAAGCCCTCTAGGAGGTAGTCTCAAGTCCGCATACAAACGGTCACTTTTTGGGCCAGATGTAGGTTCAAAAGTCCACATACAGACCCACCCATCACCGAAGGTAGGTTTGATAGTCCGCATACGGCATAGGTCCCGGAAGGTCGCCGACTGGGGTGGTTAAAAAAAAAATTGGGTATTTTTGCGGATTTTGGAACATTTTTAGGGCTATGTAGGTACAGAAGTCCACATACAAATGGCACCTGACGGAGGTCGGAACAAAAGTCCGCCTACGAACCGGCCTCGCAGAGCCGAAAAACCGTCCGCATACCGACTTTTTGGCGAAAACCTACCTCACAGGGGGCTTTCGGGGGTCCTGTAAAAATAAGGTAGAAAATATAAATAGATTTTAGGAACACAGGAATGAGGATATGCGAGGTATTTTTCATTTTACAATATACAGAAGCTCGTAATATCATAACTGGCAACCCTTATAAACAAATGACAATTACCTGTTTCAATTTGAGCACCTTGAAAAATATTCATGTCGGTAATGCCCAAAATTGCTTTGGCTTTATTTGGCATGGAAGGCGAGGAAGGCCGGTATCAATACACCGATACAACGAGGCAATGATTCCTGAGGTCCAGCCCTTCAAGCAGATCATGCCCAATAACAATTAAATCATCATAAGCAACAAATGCAGCGAAGAGGTGTTGGGTTTGCCGCATTTGACAGACAAGAACAGTCCAAAAAATCATTTGCTACACTCTCCTCTCGACTTTCTCGAGCTCAAGTCGACAACCTCAACTCACAACTAACTCAATTTCGAATCGCATTAGCACATTTCGCTGCCACTCATCGAGAATCGATCAAGAGTGATCCGTCATTTCGTCATGCATTCCAGCAAATGTGTTCTTCCATTGGTGTCGACCCACTTGCCGGCCCGAGAAAAGGTGGATGGTGGGCCGAGCTTCTTGGGTTAGGCGACTGGCAATACGAACTCGGTGTGCAGATCGTGGATGTGTGTGTAAGCACACGCGAGAGGAATGGGGGATTAATTGAAATGTCAGAACTTATACGACTTGTCAGCAAATTACGCGGTGTTACAGGTGGTGGGATTACCGATGATGATGTCTTGCAAAGCATCAAGACGTTGCAACCACTTGGTGCTGGGTATCAAGTTGTTGAAATCGGCGGATCTAAGATGGTGCGAAGCGTGGTTAAGGAATTGGATGAAGATCAGACAGTCATTCTTGCCATTGCGCGTGGTGAAGGCGGTCGAATTGTTGAAGATTTGCTCATTATTCGAAAGGGGTGGACTCGTGACCGAGCACGCGCTGCCTTAGAAAATATGCTTCTGAGAGATGGACTTTGCTGGTTGGACGAGCAAGATGAACAAACTGGTAGATCATATTGGGTACCTTCCGCCATGCAGTGGGATGTCTAATAAAGAGAACGACGGGTTGCACATCTTATACAATTAAATACAAAATACATAAATTAAATATTCATGCACACTAGGATACTCACGGCAATTGTTTGCATAAACGAGTCATTATACAAATTATGGACTGTCGGTTGATTTCGGCGCAGAGAGCAATGGTTCCACCGGCGTGGGGCTCGGTGGATCTACATCAGACGGTTCAACTATAGCAACAAAAAAGTTAGTACAATGCTCCATGGTGAGACTGCGAAAGAATACTGACTTTTTACCGAATTATCCGCTCCACTTGTCATTCCCATTACTGAAAAATTCACACATTTCACATCCAAAGTTCGCAGATTGATAAGAACCAATATCCCTGTCCGAGAAAAGCTCGGGACCATTATAATTCGACATCGCGTTGATGACTGTCCCTTTAACTTTGAACTTGCCTCTTGGGGATCCCTGACCATTTTCGTTCCAAACTTGTTTTGTCCACCAACAATATAGATGTCTGGCGTTTCTGTAATTATGAACGGGTCTTCCCTCAAATAAGGGTGACACCAGAGTGTGTCAGGCGCGGTTGGTGCCATATGCCGCCACCTCAAAGTAGACTCCAGGAGTGACAAGCGTGTGTTAGGTGGGTTCGGAAGATACTTCAGCATATCGTTTAATGGCTGTCCGGAATTGACAAGCAAACTTCTCTTGATAGATGCCCTTGCCGGTTTCAAGGCGGAGGGTTCTGTTTCTAGATTTGACACAATGTTCAGATAGGTTGGATTTGTTTCGCAGAAGAATGTTGGGAATCGCGAGACGTCACCAAACATAGCTCGGGGGAAGGGTTGCTGTGGCATAATTGTTCCGGAGGGGTCTGATTCACCCGGTAGCAGGTGTATTGGCATGACACTGGCAATATCATATAGGGACGAAGAGAGGCTCAAAACCGGATGAGGGGAGAAACTGGTTGCATCATATCCATACCGCCGCTGTCAAACAAATCAATTTTGAGGGTTATAAATGAATTCGAAAAGATGGACATACAGCTTTCCTGTCCTCCACGTTGATTAATGGCTCCCCGGCTGTGAGTGCCAGTGATACCAGGGAGTCTCCAGCAATGATGAGACGAGAAATTTGTGATGCAGATACTTGATCATCTATACCACCTGCTTCACCAGACAGGTACTCAACAAGCATCTGTATCTGTGCATCGGATGGTGATAGTGATCCCACATCAAGTCCTGATATTGTCGCTATCCATTCATCCAAAGGATTCGACTCGGTAGCATCATTCGATTCTACGCAACAGCGTAAGGAGTGACACTCGAGGTATTCATGGGCTGAACATACCATCAATATCCATCCCATCTTCATCGGTTGGCTGGTCCGCGACATACGGTTGTGGTGCTAGCCCCGCATCACATATATCCACTACCTCAAAGTCTCCATTGGGATTTTCCATACCAAGCGCACCTATGATGATGCCAGTGACGAGCCTAGCAACTTTAAGGGGGTCGCCAACAAGGCGAATTCTTCCTGATGCATCTTCTAACATTACATCATCTTCGGTAGAATAATATCTCGAGGGAGGTGGTGGAGGCGCAATCGAGTGCTGGATAGCGAAGTATGAGTACATGTTTTGTATTCCTGGGGGAGGAAGGCCTCTATAAGGGTCCTCACATCTCTTGCAATGTCTTCCATCACGTTTGGCTTGAGTGGCATGTCCATATACACAGTACCCACAATGTAACACAGCTGGCCTTTTTCAACGTCGAGGACGCGTGGAACTAGCTCGGGGCTACCTGGGAAAAAGATGTTAATCATTAGATGAGGGGTAAGCGATGCTACACACCTGCAATGTTCTTCCAGCGTTTATGCGCTCGTGCTTCAAGACAACCTCTTAATTCCGTCAGCCTGATGTAGTATATATTTGAGTATTGGTGTTTATAGGACTTTTTCGATGGTTCAATCACGAAAGAAGGCGTTTTGTCATTTGGAGGTGAGATGATGGTTGAAGGCCGGGTTAACGGTGGTGGCAGACATCTAATTGGACTTGAGAACTAGCTGCAAAAGACTAGATACAACTCACAATGAAGCATGTGCCGACATTGGAGAGGCGCTGAAAGTGAAGTGAAAAGAATCAAATTTCAAAATTTCGGCGGCGCGTCGAGTGACTTTGTCATTGTTGTCGCGTTATTTATAAATAACTCTGAACTGTAATACGATACGATAGCAGTAGAAGTAAAGTGACAAAGCAGGCAAAGCAACAAAGCAAGTAAGGTTCATAACGATTGAATTACTGATTGTAACCACGGATTACCCTCGATGCGAGAGCGGAAGTCATGTATGTGTCTTTGGAGATCTTCTAGGTGAATGTCTGAAGGAGAATCGTCTTTCATGATGATATCTTGGTCCTCAGATTCATTGGAAGACCAGGCCTTGAAGAATTCCTCCATGATTTTAATGCCATCCTCAACAACTCCTGGGTCCATTGGATTATCGTCCGTTTTATCTGCTCGAAATCTAAATTAAACCAGCCAATACCTGGCAGCGAAAGTCTAATCACCTTCGCTGTAATCTTCCAATTCTTTGGCATTTCTTCTGGCGAGCTAAGAAAAACAACAGATCAGGAAGTGACGGCCACAGGGAGAAGCGATCGGACCTTGACGACGTCCTCTGGAAAATTTGCCAACTCTGCTACGTGTATACCAAAGCTCTGATCAGAAATTCCTAGAAGGTCATCAGAGAGAAAATTTGCTGCAAAAAGGTTGATTATACCAGGCTCGACCTTGTACAGGAGTGTGATATCCCGGTCTTTGTTGCCTTCTTTAACATGTGCAACGACATGCAAATTTTTCACATGTGAAATTTGTTGATCTAGTGCGGTAAGCTCGTGGAAGTGGGTTGCAAAAAGACAAAAGGCATGTATTTGCGAGGCGATGTGTCTGCAAAGGAGACGTCAGTCGGTTCGAAAAATGACAATTTAATTCTTATTACTCCGATATCGCCCAAGCAAGGCCAAACCCATCGTACGTCGAAGTTCCTGGTTGAGATGAGGTAAGACAAACAAGTCTACGAGACAACAGACTTACCTCGTCCTAATTCGTCGATGATGATAAGAGAATCCTTAGTTGCAGACTGTTGACAAGGCATGAATGAGGTTTGAATAAATTCAAGGGAAGTGGCTCACACGAAGGATAGTTGCAGTTTCGAGCATTTCTGCCATGAAGGTTGAAACTCCTTTCAATTGACTGTCACCTGCACCCACTCGACAGAGAATTGAATCAAAGACGGGGATCTCAGCAGCAGTGCATGGAACGTAACAGCCTGTCTGTGCCATCAATGCTATCACTCCAATCTAGTTTGGTCGGCCATGAGCATAAAACTACGTCCGCGGAAGGATGATGCTTACTTGTCGAATATAGGTTGATTTCCCTCCCATGTTAGGGCCAGCTTTCCAAGAGCTGATTGAGGTACATTCTTTGTTCAATTTTTGCGATGCACTCACTTATAATTTGGAACTCGCTTTTATCTATCCAATGGGTCAGGGATCTTCCAAGAGAAACGCTTCATGCGGTGCTCACCTTTAATCATCTCAACGTCATTAGCGATAAAACTCATATCTTCTTGGATTTCCAAACAGGGGTGCCTTGCCTCTTTTAAAACGAGACTGCCGGACCCTTGAGAGCATATAAGAAATGAGATGTAATCGCAATATGTTTTAAATTACCCTTCTGAACCACTTTGGGCTTGACGTAGGGCGTTGTAGCATGGCTTGAGACGTGAGCGAAACTTTGCACAAAATGTTAGCCTCTCTAAAGAATAAGATCCTTTTTTTGTACCTTAGAATAACATCAAGATGAGCCACGATATTGTTCAGCGTCTCGAGGATAGGAATATATGTTGCTTGAGGCCGTTCATCAGGTTTTACACTTAATAATAAAAGATAATATTAGCGTACCAGCGATCTCAATGACTTCCTTGACCAAACCACTCTGTGTACGGGCATACGTTTGTGAAATTTCTTTAAAATCTTCGGCATGCTGTTTGAGGGCCGTTGTCGTGAAAAATACCCCGCCTTTATTTGTACCAAGCTCGATATATCGTTTAGAAAGCTTTTTCGCATCCTATACAAAAAGGTCAAGCTCGCGACAAAAACGCTAGATTCAAAAGTCTTACATTTTTGGTCAATCGGAAACAGTAGCCATATACTTGGTTGTTCTCGAGATGCAGTTTCTTGTCCAATTCCAGGTCAAGGTCTTTGCCTGCTCTGCGATGTTCGGCATCGAGGCCATCTCGGACCTAAGTTCCATTCTTTTGTCAAAAACTGACAAAGGCAATTACTGGTCTATTCAAACCTCAGTTAATTTGTCAGCGAGTTCTTGCAGCCTAGGATCATAATCCGGTTTGATAACGTAGTTATGGTTTTCAAGTTCGTTCAAATCTAGAGTCTGCTCCACCATTTCGCCGTATTTTTCAAGACTGGATCCACACTCCTAAAATCGATTGTGTAAGTAGTTGATGGATATATAGGAGACAAACCAAAATACTTTGAATACTTTCAAATAGGTTTCTGCTACCAAGTCGGAATATGCAATGTCTTGATATTGGATATCTTCCAAAGATTCGATCATACCAGGAAGCTGTCCATGGGATTCATGCGATTATAAAACCCTAGAAAACATTGCAACATACCTTCAAAACCACCTGGTAAACGCGTACAACATCTTCTAGAGACGCAATAGACTTCTGGAATCGTTTGTTGATGCGACTAAGATCCGGCATTGCTTTTAGGTACTCATCCTGCAAACAGTCAGCGGTCGACACTCAATAAACGGGAAAATGAGACCTGAAGGGTTCTACGACTGTTACTATCTTGCACAAAAGTCTCCACAAGGTCTTGTCTCTTAGCTAAAGAAGTTTAGTATTATCATACATTTCTATCTCATTATTGATCCACTCACTTATTTCATGGAGATTGATTAGTGGTTGCTTCAGCCAAGTGCCCAGAAGACGAGCTCCTTGAGAGGTTTTACACTTATTTAATAGGCCGAACAAGGTAGTGTTTTGATGCAGCCCCTAAATCAAAGCAATTTATTAGTCAACTTCGAAACAAGTTCAATAGAATTGGACCAACAGTGTTCCCAGGCCCATCGACTAGATTTAAGGCGCGCAAAGCACTGGCATCAAGTCTCATGTATTGAGAAAGATCATGAGTTTTCAGTGTGAACGAATTATGATTTATGGGATCCTCCAAAAGAGAAAGATAGAGAATCAAAGCAGACAACGCCGATGGAGCAGTGGGTAGCATCAATTGGGCTTTGAAGGGGTAAATGACTCATCTAATACAAATTAATTATTTTGCGGGACTCACGGATTGTAGCGGTATGATCTGCAGAGGATGTCGATTCGGCGGAATTTTTTAGGAGTCGTGGAAGATCATGGGACAGGTTTTTCACAGTAAACTCGCCTGGAGATGATGAGTTGGACATACACTAAGGTATTGGTGTATAGCGTACTAGGTTTGCGTTCTGTCACAACTACTCCGCAACGATCTAAAACAGCCGTCAATTTTTTCAAGTCAATATCGCGGTCTGTGTTGCCCTTTATAGTGCCCGTTGAAATTATAGCTTCTTTAACAGACAGTTGGATAACAAGCGACTGGTTCAAGCATGAGCTCGATTTATTTTAGTTCAATATCCACTTACCTCAAGATTTGAGAAAAGGTCATTGTCGATGAAGTCCGACACACCAATTTCCTGGACAGTCGTGTCTGCAAAAGCAATTCCAACAGATCTTAGCTTCGCCTTGGAAGACAAAGCGTCTGCTGATGCCGTTGCTGTTTTTATGGCCATAACAATTGGGGGGGAGCTGAAATCAGAATTAGCAAAAAGTAGGTCTTCGACTGATTGTAAATTCCCAGGAGATGCCTAGAGGACAACGACCATACTCAGAGTGCATGTAGCCATGGTCTTATAAAAATATATCTACCTCTTTGTCCAACCGAAATTTAACACACTTCTTCCCTTGACCAGGTTCTGGAGCCCAAATCTCAATGCGTAGTTGCTTCGAAGTCAAAGCCTCTCTTAATAGTACGTGCGCCACCGTCGTTTTCAAAATAACACTAGGAAGTCTGGCGGAATGCACACCACCCCCAAGGTATTTGATGACAGTGTTGGTATGGAACACATGTTGAGCGACGAACAATGCGTCAGGTCCATAAGCAGCATAGAACGAATCGCTTCCCGTCCGAAAGAAGAGCCGAAGTGTTCCAGTCTCTGGCGATTTTTTTGGCAATGCATTGAAAAATGAGAGGAAACCAGGTTCCGTGAGGTTATCTGCCAGTATGAATTTGTGAGTGTCAAATCTTTGTCAGTTGCTCGCATAAATTAAATATCGAACCGGTTGCATCTTTTTCCGAATCCTTCTCTTTACCATACATCTGCGCCATGGCCTTGATTCCTTTGTCGTAGCAGCTGTTAGGCAACTGTACTTGAAAGCTTGAGCTTGAATACCAGTCAGAATTTATTATTGTTAAGACACTGTCACATATCACGAGATGTGTGACGTGGCGCGATTAAGACTGTTTTGGGCTGTTATGTAATATTATTACTGCTACTTTGTACAACTAAAACCCCACTTCTGGAAATTGTCGGATTCCCTATTCCTCTGGCCAAAATGCTTGTTTTGATGAGGGGAGAAGAACCCTACAATTATCAAAACTGACAGATGCCCAATTCCGCCTAAAAAGGTAAACTTATGGGTCCAAGGCTGCTGCAACCCGGGAACCCTCCTGTGAGATGTAACTGAACTTTTTTGACCTGTATTTGTGCCCACAATCCATCCCCGTAAGCCTTTCCAATGCTCCCATTTCCGAATGGTTTCAACTGAAACTGACGCAAAAGCTTTCGGTATGTTGTCTTGTAAGGTTGTAAAGCTGTAATCACGATCAAATCACGATTACCACTTTCTTCTGTCAAGTCTGCGTCGTTTGAACTTATTTTCCCCAGGTTTTCCATCGTCGTGCTTGGTTTTTCTTTCTACCCGCGCTCGAGATGCGGCCGCCTTTTGTGCTTTTCGTGGTTGTGCCATGTAGAATGAAATTCAATGACAGCCATCTACAACTTGAAAATGCTAGGCCGTTTCGAAAATTTCAGTGTGCGCCCGTGGTTGGTGTAAACATCTGCTTCTGGTACAGTGCCGCGGGAGTGATGCTACTAGTATTCCAGCTCCACGCTCCCCTCTTCTTGCTCGCGGCCTCCCTCCTCTGAATACAATAACTACGTCATAGCAATATATGCAGTAGTAATGTTACTAATGTCTGTAACCTCGGCAACGATGCTTGCAACAGTTTCCCGATGGATTGCTTCACATTGGCTCCAAATTCGTCATATCTACTACGGATCTACCCAAAAGGTGTATGCACCAAACAAAGGCGCACACTGGCACCTGAAATTTTCGAAACGGCCTAGCATTTATGGAATAAGATTTATATTTTTTGCTGTATTCCATCTCCGTCGATCACCGTCTATATATGAGACTCAGATTACAGGTCCTATCATGTGATCATGCGTAAACTCACGATTCTAGGAAAAGCGGGACTTGCCGGCTCGTGTCGCGCTATGATCGAAAATGGGGCCCTCGGGCATCACCGACACTCTGTGAAAAGTAAAAGACCCTAAATAGGAAGGTGGATTTTGGCAGAGTCACGATAGAGAATTCCGACGATGGTCGCTCTCCTCTCATCGCTTGATATATGCAATGCCTCCAAAGCCATCATTCCGAGTCAATCTTTCTGCGAAACAGCAAGAAAATGTACCTCTACAACCACCTACGATGACAAGCTTTGCCCTGCCAGGAACATTGGCAGACAGAAAGCTTCAGCGGAAATCGCAACAAGAGTTGAGCTTCAATAGCTTTCACATTCAAAAGACCCGTCTTTCTGCATGGGACCTCAATGCATCCCCGCCAAATCAGAGTTCAACAATGATTACATATGGCATGCCACCAACCCCTCAGACGCCATTGAGTTCACTGGAGATGGGTCAAATGGAGGCTGAGGCATATGTGGAGAGGGTGAATTCTGTTGCTTGGGAGGACACTTTTCTGTCGTAATTATAACACCAGAAATCTATTATTTGACAACTTATTCTTCTGTTTTTTGTGTGATCAGAACACGAAAATCTTCTGGAGAGCAGTTTCGGATTGATTCAAGCTTCTTGTCAAGGGTTGGCAAAGAATCCAGAATCTCATTCTGAGTCGGAGCATGATGAACACTGTCCATAGTATACAATGAAAGAAAGAGAATACATGTCCAGAGACACAAACGAAGAGTAAACGAATCCAATTCTCACTGAGGGCTGCCAAAATATATACCTTCCTATTTGGGGCTTTTTCTAAAGAGGGAGCGTCTCTAATGGGTTGAAGCTCCGCTCTCGATCATAGCGCGCGACACGAGCCGGCAAGTCCCGGTTTTCCAGTCCTTATAAGGACCCCGGATTATCCCTGCCTAGGCTAGATCCCAAAAAGTCGAAATTTTGCGGTTTCTGTCCGGACAAAAAATAGGTTCCCACGCTAGCTGACCTCGGATTTGAACGTTTCGGAACATCCTGCTTCAAAAAGGGTTTTTTTTTGACCCAAATTTTGTCCAATCTCGTCCGGATTGAGGGATCTAGCCTACTTAGGGATAATCCGGGGTCCTTCCTTATATCGAGTGTTTTCGATCCTCACTCATATAAGAACTGGTCACGAGTCTAATATGAGATTGGCTCAAAGTCATTTTCGTCCTCCAATTCCGCCGTTGTCCAAAAGTACCGGTGAGTCGGTGACTAAGCGCACAGCACCATAAGTAGTTGGTAAGTAGTATCGATATTGGTATATGCCATTGAAATGATTAGACGCTTAGTACTAGTAGCTAAGTACAAACCATGGAGCTTGTGTATTATATCAACACAAATTGTACACTATGAAGCATGGCTGTGTAGCTGTCTACAAGCTGGACACGAGATGATAGTAGATCTTCAGCCTCACGAATTATAAGATTGGGCACAGGGCCATAATGACGATCTGAGGAGGGTAGAAGAGCGTATCGTCATGGAACCTGCAATGGAAAAAAATAAGGAGCTTTATGTAACATGGTGCTATAGTAGAACGTTAGCTTAGATTCCTAAGAAGCCTAAGCCTAGCCTTTGTACTCAATTGGCGACCAAGTGACTGCACTTGTATTTGGTGTCACCAACCATAAAGGGCTTTCCTCTCCTGCTCCACTGATGACCCAAAGGTGAGCAAAGTTGCGGAGGTGAAGTAAATTAACATTGGGGGCGCTCATGACGAACTAAGTGGAGAAACATGGCAATGGACTCGCGAAAACGATTGTTAAGTCTTGACACTACATATCAAAATTTCGAGGGGTGGGATAGCTTGAATGGGACATGTTGAATCGGTCAAGTCAGCACAGTGGAGCCACGTTAGAGCCACGTCCAAGTCAAGTCCAAGTTCAATAAGTTCTACAGACCTGAATTGACCTGAATTGACATGAAGAAAAAGACATGCTGCCGATCTACGACTCCAAACACATGATGACGTCGATATCTCTGTAAATACAAGACGGACACTCACGAGACGAGATATGAGACGTACATACTGGCCGCTATCCTGTGACTGCGTAAAAAGTAGAGCTACTCTGCCAGTGTCGCCTATAACCCATATTAGTTGATAGCAATATTGATAGCTTGAGGCTCTAAAAAGGGAACTTGAAGAAAGGTCATACTCCTTATTGTCCTTCAACCTTACATAACTTTTAGCCATTTGGCTACATTCTTGTCCGCCACCAGTGGCTAATGACATCCATCATCAGGCCGGCCCTCACGCTTATCCGACCGCAACGCAAGGCTTGTGACCTCCTCAAACAACAGTTCCCTTTTTAATTTGTTCTGAGCCTGGTGTCAATCCAAACGACCATCTCAAGAGAGAAACACCTTGGACCCCTTGTTACCGATGTGATTTGATACAAATCTGTACTCGCATGCTAGTGCTACTCAATTGCCAGTGTTATCATTATCATCTGCGATGTCACGGTATGGTCATTCGCTTTCTTTCCTGTGGACGGCGTGGTATTCGAATGACATCATGCATATCTATTAGGCAAAGGGTAATTATCTCGCTTTTGCGCGGAAATTATTTAAGGACGATAAAAACGTGTTTCAAGGGTTAGAACTTTGACCCGGTCCAGGTGTATGTAATTCATATAGTGCCACAATTATCCAAATGAGAAATGGAATGATTGGAATGGAGATTGGATCCTGGTGATTCGGGAAGGTGAAGCTTGAAGGGGCTCAAGGAAGCATTGAAACTTCATCGATTCATTCCTCATGCTGCTCCGACTCGGGAGTCAGACGACCATGTTCTATGTAGTCCTCTAGGTCTAGTACCTGAAAATATTCCTGGACTCTCACAAGCTGCTGCGCAGTCTACGATAGAAGTGGTATATTAAAAGCTTCGTGTAAAAGGAAACCTGGACCATAATTGTATATACTACGAACTGTAACGAAGATACATAAGTAGACATTTCTACAGCAATGCCCAAATGTTATAATAAAGTTTAAACAATATCCTCGATGAAAATGAAAGGAAATCATGAATCATGTAAATCTAGGATGAAAAACTGAAATGAATCTGAGTGGCTATTAAAGAGTTGGATAAGCTACACACAAAAGAGGCTGAACACAATTAGAGAAGTAATGATGTTAAAGGAGTTCGTCTGAACCAGACGGAAACGGAAGGAGATGGGAAGAAGAGTAAGATGGAAAACTGTAGGACGGAAGAGAACCTTCTAGTTATTGTGGACATGTTGACGACATCATAGGTCTAGACACATGGCATTAGGCTGTTCCTGTTCCTTGTAGCCGGGAATGCAATTGTGTCAAGATAACCTGGTGGACAAAGATGTCTGTACCCGTTATTAACAACGCGGCTACGTCAACGTGGTCTAGTCACAAGACCACAAATGTTGACACTGAGGGGAAGAGTGATGATGCAAGGAGGGGTGATACTGATACAAAACACAGATGGTATATGGTGTGGTATAACCGTAGATGTAAGTGTAGATGACACCGGCCATGAGGATTAGGAGTGGATGGCGTCGCAAGGAATCTTGTATATACGTACGAGAAGTAAAGGCTTTGAGCGGATGGAAGGCGTCAAGCCCATAAACACCGCCAAGTATGAGTAAACCGTATGGTATATGATTACACTGTTAGAAGCTGGAGCTCCGTTTACGCCGAGGGCCTCGCTGAGGAACTTGGTGTTTGTTGCTACCAGTAAGACCCTTGAACAGACGTTTGAAGATGTTAGGCGGTTGCTTGACTTGGTATGCAGAATATGGCAGCTGTGGAGCATTCTGTGGATGGCATTGAGTAAGAAGACTTAGATTTAGATTGGGAACAAAAGAGATGAACGTACTGCAAAGTCGTGAAAGCGACCATCTCTTGATGGCTTACTATATCCATGGTTCGCATCTGGTGAATGACCGTAATTGACTGGCGAACCATATGGAGACGTTTGTGGCAGAAAATTGGGAGAATGCATTCGAGCAGTAGATGAGGAGTGAGACGATCGCCTTGAATCTCGAGGGGATGTTAATTTTGGGGGGTAGTATTGATAGGGGGCTAGGGGAACAGGGGAAGGTTTCTGTGAGTATGGCATCTGCCATGGATGAGACGGAATTAGGAGCGGGGGAGGGGCATTATAGGGTATTGGGACAGCAGATTGAGAACTTGATCTACTTCGCCTTGTATTGGGAGGACGGCTTGAGTGGTGAAGAGAGCGAGGTTTGTCTTTGTGTCTGTCGCCTCTGTCGCCGTCTCGATGCCTGTCTCGATCCCGGTCACGATGGTGATCGTATTGATCATAGGACTGTCCACGACGACGTTCCGTGATATCATCCTGATCTGAAGCATCCAAGTCATTGGCCAGAGCAGCGGGGGTAGCTGGGGTGAAGGGGTCACGCATGGGGCCCTTGCTAGTTTTTTGGACCCATTTTGAGATAGTCTGTTGCTTGCGAACGTAACGGTCGAAGGCCTCTGGTGAATAGTCATACTCTGTCATTGTGGGTAGAAAGGAAGCTGTAAGTAGCCAGCTGCTTAAAGGTTAACGTTTAAATAAGAAGGTGGAATAATAAAAAGGAGGGAAGGATAATAGTAGACAACACACAATATATGTATACTTGGGCATGTCGGATCGCTAACACAGCTCTTTCATCAGTACAACCACAACATGGACAACGCTGGTTGGCATGCACAGCGACGCGCAGAAAAGGTTTATTGATCTTTTAGAACCACTATTTGATTTCCTCATATCATATGCTTAGGAATCAGCAGCTCACTATCGTACTCAAGATGTAGTACCTATGGATGAAAGTTACATCGGTGGTTTACCGCGGTCTCCTCCCCCGCCTGCGCTTCCTCCAAAGGACTATCCGTATAAACCATCCAATTATGACAGGTTGCAACTACAGCCCTCCCAGCCTACCATTACCACACCCCAGCTCACACATATGACCGCTGTAGAGCGTTCAGAAGCCCTACGAGTCCCCAGAATGGAGCCCCATCTCCAGGTCAGTCCGTTTCATCTAATTACTTGCGCGAATGATCATTTACGCGCCTATTTCACAAGTTTATGTGTGGACCTTTATTGAAGTAGATTCCTCCTTTCTATCTATGAATATACTGCTTAGCACAAAACCAGATACGATACAGTAGACGAGCACGGAATATGGCACGGCGCAGCTATGATCGTCAGTCCGTAGCAATTTTCCCTCATTTTTTCTTATGCAGTGTATCCTTACTTCCATTCCCCATCAGCCGCCGATTCTGGTTCAACCTATGATCCTCATCCAACCTTGTCCTATTCTTGGGATCCAGATCAACCTGTGCCCCCTCACCGACATCGTCGAATGCGTAGTTCTATGCATCGCCACTCAGGTGACAATCAAAACAACTGTGAAAGTCCGACTCGTAGCCTTCATCAAGTGCAGCCTACTGCTTCTTACGAGTTAGGCCCACATCCTGCCGATCCTCATTCAACGGTCTCACCTGGCTCTTCACTCCCGACTTCTAACTTTGTACCCAGCGCAAACGGGCATGAAACCACAAATGGAACTGACAATGCAAATGGAAGCTGGGACGAACACAGGTTCGGGCCGAGCACTTGCACTGAGAGAGTACCTGGCCAGGAGCTATGGGTTTATGGCGGACGTGGCAGGTTTGTCAATCCCACCCTCCCGGCGAACGTAATTTTTTTACTTCTTTCAAGTACGTTCACGTTTTGGCGCTTCCTTATCCAAGTTCCGCTTGCACAGCATGAGATGGCAATCAGGTATTCGGTGAACAGTGGGCAACAAATAGAATTTTGGGTTCCTGGTAGAATGCAGAATATGCGCTGGGCTGCGCATTCCGTGCGTAGTCACGTTTGTAGTTCCCTTTATTACCTTCTCACAGCGCATTCAGTGCAACGGATTCTCGGCAGGCGTAAATCCAGACGATTTTCGAGGTCCAGGTTTCACATCGGGTTATGACCCTGTGTGGATAGATTTGCTTTTCAAACATGCTGAACAACCGTTTCATGCTCTTGTTGGAGGGGGAGATCAACTCTACTGTGATGCGTATGCCCTTTCTCCTCGATGCGTTTCTAATGAGTTAACATTTTTTCCAGGATCATGCGCGAACCCGAAATGCAAGATTGGGTCTCCGTATCCAAACCTGAAGACAAGAAATCCTATATCTTAACTCCCGAGATGGAGCTCTGTATCGATAGGTTCTTTTTTAGCCACTATTGTCAAGCATTTAGGAGAGGAGCCTTTGCAAGGGCTAATTGCTCCATGTGAGTAATATAGATGTTGTTATGGGATGGCATCGTTCACTGATCTCATTGAACTGGATTGATAGACCAATGTTGAATATGTGTGACGATCATGGTGAGTCCATAGGTTACCTGGATTGTGCCACGTTTCTTGACCTTTCGTTGCAGATCTCGTATGCATTTCCTATCCAGCACAAGAACAAATAGAAAACTGATCTGTATCTGCAATGTCTTAGATCGACGGGTTTGGAAGTTGTAAGCACAATATATGCCGCCGAGCGGGAGAAGGTAATAACATAATACCTGTAACACAGATCCAGACGATCTTCAAAAAGCACCCGTCTTTCGACAGTTAGTTACAGCGGTTATATCCACCTTTTCTTTCTAACCCAAGTCATAGAATCGGGGCTAGAGGTTACTTTTTTTTCCTCCTATTCCAGTGCTTCATCAACGGTATGTATCAACGCCATTATATTTTGGACGACTCCAGCTCACGCCCAGTATCCATGTAGTGGAAATCGACGGCGTGCAGGATCTTCCAGGCAAACATGTGTTTCAGTCGCTCATTATTGGAGAGCCAGGACCTTACGTGCGATATCCGTCCCATTCATTCTTACCACGCTTGGGACCGCAAGTGTATATACTTCTCCTGGACTGCCGGTGTGTACTCAATTTGTCCCGCTGTCTCTTGTTCATTTATTTATTTATTCCTTATGTGCTATGCAGTGCTGAACGGAAGAAGGATCAAGTCTGCAGTCCAGCCCAATATCAGCGCGTGTTTGACCGACTGAATAATCTTCCACCGGGTGTAGAACACGTTATTGTCCAAACAGGTGCAGATATCTGCGTTTTTGATTACTCCAGTGATAATTACTACGGTCTTTTCCTGCAATCTAGGTATCCCTATTGCCTACCCACGCATGGTATTCCTAGAGGCTGCGCTGGAGTCTAGATTTAACCCCCTCGTCGCGCTGGGCAGGTCTGGATCCATGGGTTTGTCCGGGTTTGTTAACAAATTCAATGCAGAAGCTGAGTTGTTGGATGATCTCGTACGCGTCTTTTTCTCCCGTGTCTGATACAATATGATATCTGATTCCTGACAAATAGAACGATCACTGGACTGCGAGAAGTCACAAGGTTTGATACCTCTAATCTGGTTACCCTACTTTCGAGCTTGTTTGACCCTATATTGCAGAAAGAGCGTAATTGGCTAATCGAACAACTTCAAAATTTTGCGCGTCTCAAACATATTCGTGTCTCGTTCCTGTCTGGGGATGTCCATTGCTCTGCGGTGGGCGTACTGAAGACCCTTAAAGGAAAACACAAAACCGAGGTATCGCCGCTAACTGATCATAGGTATATGGTGAACGTTGTTACCAGTAAGTTTTTTTGGCGTCTTATTTTCCTGAGGAGTTTCCTTAGTTTTCCTTCTTTCCCCATTTTTTCCAAGGTGCCATCGTGAACACACCACCGTGAGCCTATCGATTTCTTTTTATCTTTCCGTTTCTTTAACGTATGACCGTAACACAGACCTAATGGAGTCATCACCATGGTTTCTTCACTTGCAACGAAGGTCCACAGGACATTGCATGGTACGGACACAGATGAGACAATGGTACGCTTCCCTCTTCTAGTTATACCGAAATGATATTCGACTTATTTGCTACATATAGATCCCTCTCTTTTCAAAAGAACCCAACGGACAACCTAGGAAGCAAAAGTTCATTATGGGCAAACGAAATTGGTGTAGTGTGGATTGGAACCAGTCGGGTGAACTTACCTTTGACATTAGAGTCGAGATACAGAAAGGGTATGGTGTGACTGTCGGGTATGTTTCTCACCCTTTAGATCCAACTTTTATGCCTGATTTTTATTTTTTATTTTATAGATATCCTCTAGCTGTGCCCCGTCCTGGGTGGTAGCATATGATTCGGGTTCATACAACCTTCTTGTTTTCGTCATTCTATGGGGTGCTAGTTAACAAGAGAGGCCTTCCCCAACACTCAGCGCTCAGGTCTCCAACTTTAGCGGCAAAGCACCTCATCGTCCGAGTTTTCGTTTATTCCTTCTTTTTTTACTCTGCAACCCCTTGTAGGTGCATAGCACCCATCTGATTCCTTTCATTATTCTAGTGTACATATAAACTTCCGAAAATACTTAATTATTATGTTCTCGTACAACATTGAACGACATAAAGTTACACGCAATAAACTAGGCCAGGACATCCGATACCAATTCAAGCGGGTGTATCTGATCTTCCATTAACAAATGCTTCGAGTTCTTGTTCCAATTCCATGTCATGTGTCTCTGAGTTGTATCCACTTTGGTTGCCCTGAAATTCACCATACGAGGCAACCGTAGGTGCAGGAGAGTGTTCGAGCTCAACAGACCCCTCACCTGGATCATAAGCAGTGGCATGTCGCAAAGGACTTGGACTAGGTTGATTGAACACGGCTCCGCCATAACCCACCACACCAGGTCCAAACCGATCATCTTCCATGGCAGCATTTGCTATCGTCTGTTCTGCAGTAGTTGCAATTGTAGCGGCCTTCCGTTTCTTCCTCGCATCCGCCTGCACTTTCCTTTTTTCCCTTTGTTTACGTTTATCATCTTGGACTTTATCAGCCGTAGCTTGTTTCATCGCATCACTTTTGGCTTGTTCTTCTTCCAAGGCGTCCATAGCCCATTCTTCTTGCATGAATTCGGGGTAACGTTCACATGCAGGCCGCCATTGTTTTTTATCTTGCTCTTGTGTCGGTGAGATTTGGGATTCGGACGGTTCTTCTTCCTCTTCTTCCATTGATGGGTTGGCTTGTTTGTCGAGAAACGAGTTAATATCAGGTGGTGGTGGGTATTCAAACTCTGGTCCTGGGTTTAATCGAACGATTGCGTCGTTGAATAACGAGATGAAGGGGTAATAGCCTAACGTGCCATCGTCAAATGGGTTTTCTCTGTGTTCTTTCACTCCCTCTCGTGTGCGTTTCTTTTCTTTCGCCTTGCGCTGTGTGTCGGATTGGCGTAATGGGAGATAGTCATATAGGTCTTGGAAGGCCATGCCTTGACTCTGACCGTTTACGAAAAATGCGATACGGGAGTTGGGGAGAGTAGGTAAAGGTCGGAGGTTGGCTGTAGCTGGTTTTCCAGGAGGAGCGGGTCCACTACGTTCAGGAATTTTACCATTTGTCGTCTTTTTGGTAGAAGAAGGCACAGATGCTGAGCTCGTTGTTTTACCACCGTAATCCATAAGCGCAGCCATTTCTTTTGACTGAGGGTATTCTAGAATTTCGAAAACTTCTTGACCTTTGAGGTCAATAGGGATACGTTCTCTTTTAAGATGAGCAGGGTCGTTGGGATCTTTCTTAGTAGGTTGTCGACGTGGAGGGAGTGAGATGTACATTCCGATGGTATCGCCAGTACCGAAGGATTTACCATAAGGACGGGGTCGGGAAAGAGTGACTTTGTCGCCTGTCTTATCGCGATATCCGTAACTGTACCCATCGAGACCTACTGGTGCATTAAGAGATGCTTCTCTCCTACCCCAACCAAGACGAACATGACTTCCTTCGCGTCTGGTTTCATCCCCCGCGTGATCTCCACCTCCACGCAATATCTTCACTTCCATATACCAATTTCCCTCTCGTATGGGAGCATTACATCGGGTACTCCGGAAACCCTTGCTCCCTGCAATGCCCAGCCCGTCTTTTGTAACTTTGAGAAAGGGACTTCTGTCCTCCCAGCTGACGCGGAAATGGGTGGGGTTGCTCTCGATCGTACGACATGCGCTCGCAAATCCGGCTGGGTTAATTCCAGCGGGAATATATCGATAACCAACACGGTTTACGGCAACCATTTCTGTTTTGAACCATTCTGAGCCTTCTGGTGCTGGTACGAATATGGGGCCACGCGATATAGTCAAGATGGGTCGGGATGAAAGGTCCGCACGGGAGGTGGCTAATAGACTGAATACCTGTGTTCATTTCTATTTATTCCAAGAAAAGAAAAGTAGGAGAATACGCACTCCGTAGTGCTGGTACCGTTTCCTGGGTTGCTACCTAGGTCTGAAGGTGCAGGTGAAGGTGCGGTTGCGGGTGCTCGTTTTCTTTTACGTGAAGGAATAGGGGTGACAGAGACTGGAAGGCTACCATTTGTAAATGTACCTGAGAGTGTTGCAGGGATTAAATCGAATTCTGGGGGAGGAGGAGAGGACCCTTGTGCTTGCATGTTGGTTTAGGTGCAAGGCCAAATATAGACTTAGTCTTAACTATGACTAGGACCCTGGTATATGCTGTCAGATGTCCGATCCGTATGCGGACGGAAGTGGGTCCCAAAATCGGCCTATGTCCGATCCTTGTGCGGACGGAAAGCGAGAAATTTGGCCAGAGGTCCGATCCATTTTGGGTCCATAAATGGCCAGTCGGTAGCGAGGTCCGATCCCATTTGCGTACGTTTGTGGCTGTTGACGGGAGCCTCAAAAATTTCTCTATCACCCATCTCACCTGATGATCTACCTCCCTGGACCAGACCTCTCGGTGGGCGCGCCCTTTGTCGCTCTTGATGACGATAGCCCATTTAGAATTTAGAATAGTGCAACTCATCCCAGGCGTCTTTGTGTGGTGTTGTGTGATCAGGTGCTCCAGAAAGGGGTTTGTTCGGGAACAGTGGGAGACACAACAGACACTGTTGTAGAGGCTCTGGAGAGTGATAGCGAGACGAGGAGAACCTACTCTGACCTGATTACAGTCGTTTTTTAGTCCATTTCTGTTCTATGCGTACATTTTGGCCTAAATTCTATGTCCGATCCTCTATGAGGACGGATCTCGAGCCTGTAGATGTCTGATCAGTATTGCGGACGGAAATGGGTCTAAAAGGTAGGTCGGATCCGAAGTGCGGACGGAACCGCCGAAAAATGGCACGTACATAAGTGCCGAAATTTGGCAGTTTTGGATCGGACATTCCACAGCATATACCAGGGTCCTCTATGACTGCCCTACGGTGAGCATCTCCGCCCTTCTCTTTTGTAATCGCAGTCTTACCTTTTTTCAAAGTCGAATACAAAAAGTTCATCCCATTTGCATAATACCACTCGACTGCTAATCATATTTAAAGGAACTCACTGAGATCACCAACAATCCGATCCCTGTGCCACTTGTCTCGCGTCTTTACCGGCTTCTAAGCTGACCGTATCTTTAGGGATTATCTGTAGAGGTTAAAGATGACAATATATTCGAATGGAAATGTTCCATCAAAGCTGCTGTATGTCCTTACTTTCTAGATCATCCCTCACACACTCCCATTCAAATTGCCCAAGTCAGAATCGCCTTACAAGAATGGAACTTTCAATTTCAATTTAACCTTGCCCCAGAATTATCCCTTCAAGGCGCCGACCGTAAGCTACTATTACCCATCTTGCCGAACTCGTGTACTGAGGCTTTCTTATGCAAGGTGACATTCACAACCAAGATTTATCACCCTGGAATCAATGAGGAAGGTGCTATATGTGTCCCTGTCCTCAGAGATGAGGTACACCTTTCATTTTGTTCTACCTTTTCTTTTTTGAAACCGCCTCATTCCGATAAAGTGGAAACCGTCAGTCACTTTATCTTCTGGTGGGTAGATGTTTCCGATCTATCCCACGACACGCGTTTACTTGCGGTATAGTCCTTTCCATCATCCAAGAAAAGGTCAATAATCCGAGCCCGGATGACCCCTTTGAACCTGATATTGCAGCGGTGAGTGATTACGTGAGCAGAAAGATGGATTCTGGCGCTGATCGGACTGCCAGCTGTTGAAAAATGACAAGAACAAGTTCTTGGCGAATGCGAAGGAGTGGACGAAGAAGTAAGAACTATTTGAATGTTATTACCTTATTATTCTTATTTCTGAGAGTTTAGATATGCGATGTTGTAATGTAGTAATATTTGTAAAAAAAAAGACCCTGCGAATGTCACCTTCCATTCTGATCATCTCCAAAAACTCGTGTACAACACGTTGCATGTTCCTCTTCCGAATAGTTATCTGACAACAATTGGTCAAAACGTGTATAAAGTGAGGGTCGCCATGATTCGTTTTCGGTACGCTCTTTACTTTTTAAGCCTCCAGTCCTTGAACCCTGTTCTTTGCCAGCAAAAAGTCTGACGCGAAGCGTGCTTTGGCAGTCCCGACCTCTGACCAACAACAAAATTTGGAATCTCTCGCCGTTCTACCTGAGCTACCTCCGACTAACGATTTTCGCTCTTCTCTTATCTTACCAGAGTGAGTCCGCTATATATCTATATATACTTCCTCGACGTCTTCTTGTTATGACATATTTCAATGTTAGCCTTTCTCGTCGCTTTTCTTTGCTACGCTCAGTAGGCGATCCGTCACTGTTGGACCACCTGCGATCCAGGCTAGCAGACCAAAGAACAAGAGGAGCAGAGAATCAAATCACCGAAGAGGAAGAGGATATGTTTCTAGAGACTTTGGAGCGTATGAGGCCTAAGAACGCGACTAGCAGGTCCCGTGGCAGTATTGACGAAGGCGAAGGGGGAGCCAGGAACTCCATAAAGTCAACATCGACGACATCGGTCTCATCATCCCCGAGTTCACGGTCGACGAAGAGATATAGCAACAATCTCTTTGGCTCAGGGCGCCTAAGGGACTACACCTATTTGAAGAGTGTTGCTTCATCAAGAGGTTCTGCAAGCAGCAGCAGCCGCACCGTCTCGTTAACACCGACCGAAGCGTCTGAGAAGACCTTGAGTTTCAGACCCGCCACTCCAGAGTCCAGCAGTAATCCCACTGCTCCTGTCCAATCAAGCCCAAACGAGAATGGAGACCCTATCCGTTCGGCACCTCATGTCCCATCTGCTCCCTATGGAGAACAGCAGTTGCAAGCCATAACGGCTGCAGAATACCGGCTTCAGAAGACTTTAGGTCCATCTGTGCTCAAACGTGCCTCAATGGCTCTCGATGAGGCGATCAGGGAAATAGAAGATGAAGTTGAGGATGAGATTCTACTACCCCGTTCTGTACCCGTTCCTCGTGGTAGTCTGGAACAGTCGGCGGCTGATGTGGTGCGTCTATATCCTTATTTTTTCACTGTTCACGTTTTGAACAAAAAAAAACCTTAACTTTCTTGGTTGCAGAGGCACAGCAAGGCATCCAGCGCCTCATCTATATTCGAGGGTGGGATGGCCATATCTATTGATCAAACTATCCATGACGAATTCAGTGACCGCCGAGCATCCCCTGCTCCAGCACGTACGGTTCCAGGTTATGTTCCTGGAATGCCTAGACCCATGACTCCTCGTGATGTTGAATTCGACGAACAACGTTCGCATTCCACAACTCCCCGCGCCCAATCTCCCTACGTAGATCCACCACCTACCCCAACAGGTAATATCTCTACTTCCGCCAAACTGCGACGCGAGTCTACATCATCAATCTCAAAGCCGTCATTTTTAACACCTGTGCCCGCCGCACCACTTTTCCTCCAACGAAGTACCAATGGTCGGTACACACCGGACGACAGTAATCGCTCTGGAGATGCAATCGAGTTTGATAGTCCCCTTAATTCATCTCTTCTCGGCCGACGCAGACCAGCATCTCCACTTTCTGGTCAACCATATCAACCTATGGCGGTCTCGTCTCGACCTTCCTCCCGACCAAGCACTCCTTCCAACGTAATCTGGGCGCCCAATCCAAATAACGGCCATAAGAATAACGACAGTATGCACAGCAGGAATAATAGCTGGACGGTGGATGGTGTGCTGAACAGTTCGTCAGACGTCTTTGGTAATTCGACGATCCAGCCATCCCCTCGTTCTGTACGCTCGCCCCCTCCTAATTCACGGACGACTGACCCCAGCCAGGACGTGGCCACCGCTATCAGTCCACAAGCATATATTCCTGAAGCAGACTTTGGGTCTCCCCTTCTAGCAGCTATGTATGCTCCAAGATCTGGTACACCTACTCAGACCGCCCAACGTTCCCCTATCTCCCCTGCCTTTCCCAACTTTGAGATGACGTCAAGAAGCGCTAGTAGACGATCCTCAAAACAAAACTCTCCTTCTCCTTTCAATATTGGCACTTTCCCTTCCCTTGGATTTTCTCCTCTCGCTAATTCCTCACGTTCGTCACTCGATTCTGCCAGTTCCAGTTTCCATTCTTGGGATGAAAGCGATAAAGTTTTTAGTTTGTTTGCTGATCCTAGAGAAAAACAACCTGCATGGCATGATTTCGATACCGATAAATCTAGTTCGCCCACTCCTGGTGGGGTTTCTGCTGATGAAGGTTGGGATCCTGAAGAAATAATTAAAAGATATGTGGGGTTAGGGAAAGCTGATGTAGCGGCTATTCAGGAAAAATTGGTGACTGCTGCATTTGCAAAAATTGCTAATACTGATCCCCGCGATCGGGCGCCTTCTTCTCTAAGACGTCGTCGACCATCGACTTCACAGTCGAATTATCCTAGAGTGAGTTTGCTCCTCTGTCGGTGCAAGGGATATCTATAACTTTATTCCTAAGATCGCAAGCCCTCCACCTCAAGTACAACCCCCAGCCTCGCCATCACCATATCCATCCGATGAGCAGTCTTCAAAAGCCAGTGCCTTGCTCAACTCTATGGTTGAGAGTATCAAGGGACAACACGCTACTCCCCTTGAAACCATCACCCCGCCAATATCGACGTCAGATGAATCACCCAATACCCGTCGCGACCGTGATCTGGCCCGCGTCCTATTCGGCGACGATGAACCAAAAGAGGAACCCACTCCTACTATTGCGCCTATTACTGCACCTACTACTGTAGAAGAACACGTACAATCCAAAGCCGACCCAGAGCCTCTCGTTACGCCTAACATTATTTCATCATTGCCAACTATTGCTTCTTCTCCACCTCCCCTCGCGGGCGAGTCCAGCAGCACAACACCGCTCACTTCTCCTTCTCCGTATCTTTTAACCCGGAACCCATCAATACCCAGGATGCCTCAGAAGCCTCAAGAAGAAGCGGAACTCACTCGCGAGGTACAACAGAAAGCTGACGCCGCTATGATCGCACTCAAGAAAGACCCATCCAAAGTAAATCTAGGAGACACTCTGAAACGAGCGCCTTCAGTGCGAAAACGTATAGACCCCAGTCAAATTTCTACACCTCGTCTCGTCTCAGCTTCTACAAGTGTAGATACGATACCACTTCGTACCCCTTCGATATCCGGCAATACCACTTCTGGTGCTTCTAAGCTTGGTTCTCGATTCAAGAAACTACGTGGTTCGTTGCGTGCAAAGAATATCATTTCAGGCGATGAAACGGTGGTCCAAGATTCTAAATCACCTCCTCCTAACCAAACTCTCCATTACGATCCAACCAAATTGAATGTTGATCCTAGTGCGTCGAGTGCGACGGAAACAGGCAGGTTTAAGGTACCTGCACCTATTCCTAGCCCTCCGGCTTCTGCAGGTCCTGGACTGAAAGGATTTATGGCACGATTCCGTAATAGGCAGCGAATGTCTGAAATGCCTTCCGGTAGTGAACGGTCTATACCTCGCGCGACTTCCCCGTTGTCGCCGTTATCGTCAACGACGCCACGTCAAGCTGACACACCGCTTGCGAAATCTAATGCTTCTATCATAAGTGAAAGAAGTCACAATTCTATCACCCCACGACCAGCTGGACAAGCTCGACCTATGTATTCAAGGTTCCCGCCAGCAAATCCAGTTTCTACATCTCCTTCCCCTGTGCCTGTTTCATCTCCGCCTTCACAGATCCCTGCTGAGACTCTGAACAACTCTCAATCAGCTACTGCCCTGGAACAATTATACGCTGCCGCCACAGACCTCGGTCTCGATCAAGATGCATTAAACGATCTTCTGGCTCGCTCCGCCTCACCTTCATCTCGCAATCTCTTAGCAAGGAATAATTCGACCCAGGCTACTCCCAGACAACTTGGTCTAAGAGGGCTATCCGAGCATACTATAACTGCTCAACAGGTCAGTTACGTGGGTAGCACGGGTTCAGATCAAACCGCCACTCCGACTAGTTATGGCCCGCAATCCTCAGATCAGCGTTCAAAGAACAATAATATTGCATCTGATAATGGACGTGTTGCTCCCTCAGAGGAGTCAGTAGCTCGGAAATCCTCCCTCCGAAAACCTGATCATCTACGTCGACCTAAAGAAGGGCAGACGGATACGGCTGCTAATGCTGTTGTTCGCAGGACGATTATTTATGCCAGCGATTCCGGACTATCTGCAGCCGACTTCGCTGCTATGGTGCAGCGAAAGAACTCTTCACGGCGGCGTAGGATCAGTGCAAATTCTGTTTCAAATCGCTCTGTACACGATCGTGTCCCAACACCCCCACCACCGAAATCCCCGGGTGTCAAGCGGTTCTCAGCTGATGGTATGCCGCCCATGCCTCAATTACCCACTTCTTTAGGCCAAGCGGAGAGACGGTTGAATGTGAACGCTCCATCTACATCAGCAGGAGGTCCGATCGAGAAGTCTAATTCAACATATGATTCTCTGTGAGTAGTCTCTATATATGGAATGCTAAGATTCTGAGAAATTTTCTTTTTTAACGTAGATATGAGATGTATGCTGGAGAAACCAGAGTGCCTAGCATGGCGCCGGCTGATCCAAACGTTCCTGTGAATCAACAAATTTTCAAGGGAGAACAGGGCGCACCGGAGTCTGGGCCCGCTTTAGAGGTAATCCAGTTGGCAAACGGCGAAACTATCTGGTCAGTACCATTTTGCCCACGCTTTTGGATTTTGGTACACTAACGCCATTCCAGGTCTATTGTCAACGGTCTCCGGGACGCCGATGATGAATCTATATATACCGGTCGTACCAGTTTTGCATCAGAATATTCCACTCGTGAACCTGGAAACGATGGAGGTTCGATTTTCGTGAAGGAGCATGGCCGTTCAGGGTCAAGAGGCAGTGCCCCTTCGTTTAGCTCTAAAAAGAAACCTCAGCAAGGGAAAATACGTCCTGAAACAAAGGTGTGTTTCTACCAATCAAACTTTGTTTCCTACCCCGTTGATCATGCTCTTGCCAAGGTGTTCCACAGTTCTTCGGCGCAGATCGGCCGATTGATTGAGAGTCTTTCACAAGGTGTTGATTCTGGTTCATTCAATTTCCTGCCCAACATGCCGGGTCGTGGGCCTGGGCATTCTGCGTCATCATCCTTATCGACGAATGATATTAACTGGACGGTGGAAGAGCGTCTGGACCGTATGTTGGGGGCTATGAACAATAACAATTTGTAATGGGTTACTTTTGTGCTTCTTGGTGTCTTTTTTCGGACTTTTTATGCATGCTAATTTTGGATTCTAACAATGTGTGTTTTTGATGTATGTGATTTGATATATTCTGTCTGGCTCCTTTCCAGTGCAATGATCAATAAAATGGGGAATGTCCAATAAACAGAAGCAAGAATATCACCCGAGAATAATGAAAAAGAGAATTCTATACACCGTGAAGGTCTATCCATCGATTAATGCATAGCGCGAGAAGGGCTTCGATTAGCAGTGGATCGTGGTTAAAGGTGTATTGAAGGTAGGCGTGAGATGGCCCTATGGCGGTCGACTGCGTAAGGCGACGAAAAGCTGCGATTCGGATGTTTTGAGCAGCAAAGAGCTGTGGGTGCAATTTAAACAATAAATGCATGAGAAAAAAAGAAGATGAACTGTGCGAACGTCGTATGAAGAAGGGTCTTCACGACTTCGTCTCCACTCAAACTTTTTCCCGTCGGCAGAGATGAATGTACGTGCGCTATTGGAATTCGGGGCCACAATCAATTATACTTTTCCAGAGGTCTCCGGAAAAGAGGGAGTTGGTTATGAACTTACTTGTTAGATGTGCTGGGTAAGATGAGTTGTGACATCGGTAGCTGACGAGACCCAATTGTCGCACTACCCAAGTGATTACCTGGACTCCATTCCAGCTTAGCACAGACTTCCTTGTTATTCCTGTATACCTGTTATATATTTTTTTGTTAGCGATTGCTCAGGTGATAACGGCAAAACTAACCATGGTCCGTATATTGGGCATGAGATTTCGTTCTGACGTTTCGAAGCAAAAGTAGACAGGTTTTGTGTCTTCACCAATAATGACACAGCTACGAGGGTCGTCTCGTCCGGTAAAAAAGAGATCATAGACGGTAGTGGCCGCCATCAGAAGGCTCGATATAATGTGCCCAGCCAAGCCCATGGTGGTCTTCTTATATATATAACATGGACTTTATAGAGTCTGGCTCCCGTGATTAGCGCGTCTCGGGTCCATGGGAACATTTTCATCGATAGTGGCGCAGGAAGAGAAGCTGTATGGGCAATGTAAATGAGCGCCGATGCTTTTAGTTGCCAATGCAAGTATGCTTAGGCTAACGGCGTAGCTCTCTCGACCGATACCTGGAGACATGTCAGAAATGCCAGGCTGCCAAAGCCTAAAAACGAAAAGGCAAATGGCCGGGTCCTTTCCGTTTATGGAAATATATTACCTTTTGGGAAACTTTCCCACATATTTTTAATACAGTTGGCCTTCCATGCAATGTGCATCGTCGGAGTTACTAATGCCACACATCAGAAAATTTTGGAAAACACACATGGTAAGTTACAAATGTTCCTTCTACGAGTTAACTTTCCAGAGTGGGCGTTTGCGCATCTTTCGGGTAACATGTACGGCGCTGCTACCAAAATTACTTTGTCCGAAAGCTAATACCACCGTCTCTTCAGCTCCGGTTCCTCGTGCGATACCTCGCTTGCGCAATTCAATAGCGTCTTTCGCAAATTTAAATCGAGCTTGATCAGATCCTGTGGAGAGAATACGTCAACCTGCCAACTAGACAGTAATAAAATGAAATAACTGACCAATTACAAACGTAGGAGATTCAACAGCACTCTTGAACATTTCAAATGGCACTCGAGAATATATCTGTAGTAAAACGTCACGTCCACTGGGGCCGGAGGATGGGTCCTGATGAGGTCGCTGAACCTCTAGGACTTCTGGAAGTGTGACCACGAGGAAGTGGAATACGTCATCTCGCAATGTTTGAGCATACTGTCCGAAGATGGATGTCGAAGGCAAGTCCGGAGTTACTGTGCCATCCGTTTGTGGAGGCATCGTGTCAATAAATTCTAGCCATCCTCCGATCGTCTCCACGGACATAGACTGCCTGCACACGCCATACGCATAACGGCAAAGTTCATCCATGCCACCCAATAAACAACCTGCCGCGAGCACCGCTCGAGAGTTGTCCGATCGAATGAGCTTCAATGAAATATTAGAGTATAGATATCCCAGGGCTGCGTAAAGAATATTGCGATTTGAAAACCAAAGCCACAAAGTGAAAAGACATTCTTCGTACCTATTGCAAAACCCTAAAAGAAGCCGGAGGAGGAATTCTTGAGAGAATCATTCACAAAAAGGTGAAATGCATACCTCTTGTGTTACTTCAGGCTCTTGATCAAGGTGGACATATATAACACGTTGTCCCGTCGTTTGTGGGGACGTGGACATGAGATGTGCAAGATATGGAGAACGAGATAATATGATTGCATGTAGGCGATATACATTTTGATGAACATGCTAGACCAATAAAATCAGGCGCCAGGAGTAGAATTATTGAAGAAAAGGGGACGTACAAGGATCGTGTCCGCGTAGTTCTAAAAAAAATACGAAGTAAGCTTTACGAAATGCGGAATAAATATTGAGCGGATTACTTACACCCGTCTGAAATCCAGCATGATACAGATGGCTAACGATTTCTTCATTGTGTGAACTCTGGTAAGGTTGCCTAGAAACAAGATGATGAGCATTGCTGTTTCTCAGGAACGAAACGACCCAACGCATGCCATGCAATAAAAAAGAAGTCTTCAAAGAAGACTGGCATCCAGACACTCACTGAGAAAAGCCATTTGTAGGATAATGTGATGAAGGAGAAGATTGACTGGATATTTCACCAAGGGACGTGGAGCCGTTAGAATGGTTAGCATGGCCGTTCACCGAGTTCGATGATGATGAAAGAGAGCTCATTTTTGTGTAAGGTGGGTCAGTGGCAAAGTAAAAGAAACGAGAGCTAAGCTTGGTCTGCACAGTTCAAACCGTGTGACGTGGTTAGTAATAGCCGTTATGCCGCACAATCTATCTACAAAAAAGACTCGATTCCAGTCCTATCAAGTACTTTTCCATAATCATCTATATTATCTATTGGCGTCATGGAGACGAAATGCGACATCAAGTTGTTCTCGACACCCCTCTCAGCAGCCGAAGGTCCGCAAAGAGGTTTGTAAAGTGGCGGTGGGGACAGATAAGCCCCACTCTGCTGAGTCATATCTGAAGTACTCCCGGATTTTTTTAGCTTCAAAGTTTTCAGAGATCATAATAAACGGCGAGTTGGCAAGCTAATAACACACCATGTGAGATCGATCAGAGGCAAAATGCTGGAGAAACTGAGCCGCTGGCACAACCCGAAATCTACTGAAGATAGTATCAAAAAACAAATGTCACTCTAAAAGTTATCCAGTTGCGGCTTGATCAGATACCTCTCATATTGGAACACAAGGTCCTTGGATGGAAAAGTCATGTCGAAATAAGCTACACGACGCCATTTCAGCAATCAGGCAGGAAACAGTCGAATGAGGACTTGCCTTGCCCGGGACAAGGAACCGGTAGAGTAGTATCAAAGTCATATACCCAGCTCATGTCATGATCGTTAAATCCCATGCTCTCTTCAACCCCCTGTCGAGGGCGAAGTAAAAGAACAACGTGATAGTCCCAAAGCACAGGATCTTCTTCAAACTGTGCCGCCTTTTGGTACCATAGAGCAACCTTTATACAAAACATCCCAAAAAAGAGGGAAACACTGTGTTAGGCTCAAGTACTTCAAAGTTCAAAGGTTGTGCCAGCTAACCGTTTTATTAGAGTTGGAGATGAAGATAGCGAAAACTTCCCATAAATCTCTTAGCGATTGGTTCTGTATAAAGTTTTGGCAAAGAAGATAGATATTTTCTTCGCACCAGCAACTTGTGTATATATAATTCGAGGGCAAAGGTGGAGGAATCATGTCGTTGATAGCAACGGATTAGATTAGAACGTTATTATGTAATCTCTGAGCCCCGAGTCTGTGTGTCCACCTATAATTAAGGACTGGTTAAACGTTCGCGGGCGCAAGCGTACGATTTGCGTACGATGATGATCCGCTCAGTGCGGAAGGCTCTTGCACGTATCACTGAACTCATAGCTTTCAATAACAGCATGGGATTGCGAATGTGTTTGATCTTGAACTCAGGTACAACATGGGGTATGTTCTAGGAAATTCGCCTTTTCATAGGGTCATGATAGAAACTGTAAGATGGGTAAAAGTAATGTTTTAGTATGAGTGTAGTGATAATTGAAGAAGAGATATGTCGTACATTGGATATATCTAAGGGTATCGGATCATTTTGTGCCTCGAGGCGCACTGTGAGGTATTGTTTTTTTCTTCAGAACCAGGTCTGGCGATGAGGTATCCCTGCGATAAGGGACAAATATCGGGGGTGAACGAGATGGGGTTGCTACTGGCGAGCTTAGGGGAACGGGTTGCTTTTGAAGTGGAGGAGATGCCAGTGGAGAGGTATTCAGTGATAGTGACACCAAGTTCACGGTTTGTATTGAAGAGGATGATGCCGGGATTAGTTGTGAATGAATAGATGATGGATAGAGGGACGGTAAAGGAGGTGGAGGTGTGAGGCCAGAGTTATTGGTGAAGGGGTGTGTTGCGAAGGGGTCGAAAGAATCAAGGAGGGGTGAACGAGCCATGGGGACGACACTGTCTGGACCCATGTTACTTATAATAAATTATATGATCCGTACGAATCTATTTGTCACATGCCCCCCGCCATCGGGAGAGCGGAAAATGTCGCGGATCAGGAAAGCCACTTACCCAATATTACATAAACTCAAGGATTGCCCTCCAAGTAGAGATCGGAGAGTACGGCCAGTTTTAACGCACAATTAAACATTTCCCCATTTCGAAAAGGACTCATGTCCTATCGAGTAAAGTACCGTCGTATATTTTAAATACAAGAAAATGACCATCTTGCAGTAGCTCTGATCAAATCTATCAGAAGGAGTGATGCACTTGAGAAGTGAATCATGACTTGAGTTACGTTCAAACCTGTGTAAGGCCGATTTACGTCTTCAGCATCCCGGACATTATCCTCGTACTCAGGGCTGGCCAGCAAGAATCAACGAGAAATATGGTCTGATATCCACGAGCGTCTTTAAAGAGGTCTGGACAATTCAAAAACGGTCCCAAAAGTTGACCGCGAAGCATACATATACTTGTGATGCATCGAGCTCGATTCATCCATTTTGTCTTGGCACGACTTGGAGCGGAATTCCATTACATGAATTACCCTTCCAGGAGCTGTTGATGTCTTACAAAACAGCAGGGAGCTAAAGTGCCAGTTGTGATTGATGGGAGCGAAAGTTTCTGTCCCATGGAGAGCAGCTGACACTGCTGGTAATATCATATACTAGACAGCAGACAGGCAGCGCTTCCAAGTTGTCTGCGGACATCGTGATAATCTACATCGTGAGCTATATTGGATAAGATCACAAAGTTATCAAAGTTCGAAATGAATGAGTTGCTCACTATCTTCAACCTCGCCCCAGCGTTCAATCTGGCTGTTCACTTCAACAGTTGCAGCCAAGGCGGCTTCTTCTACTGTGAGGTGATTCTGGATCAAAGCCAAAGCAATAATCAAAGACTTCGAGCCGTATGTAGCGCGTTCCATTGCTAACAAGTTTTCATGAATAATTTCTGAAAGGCTCGATGAAAACATATTGACAGACCTGCCATTTCCCATTGGTCAAAAGATTCCATGACTTTCCGTAATTTCTCTCGAGTTGCTATTGGTTGAGCCGCGGAGAGAATGGACTCTGAAATGTTAAATTCGACATCAAAATTTTTCCTGGCCCAATTCAGCAAGGGAGTCCAGTGCTTAGTCTGGAGCCGCTCTAATGGTTCGGGATTATTGTGGAAGAAGCTAGGCGATCATTCAGCAAGACATTTCGCTGGTAAAGACAGAAAGGGGTCGAGAACACACCATATGGTATCAGTATCAAGGTATTTTAAAAGAGCCTCGCGAACCTCGGCGCGAGTTTTATCATCTTTCATGGCATCTAACGCTCTTGAAACAATAGACGTCTAAGATTTAGATAAGGGGCATCCAGTTTAACCTAATAGTTGCATTTTACCATAGGAAGAGCATGGGGTTTCAGGAGGATTTCTTGGTGGTCCCATTCAGCTGCAATAAGAGCCGCAGGTAAAGTTTTGTTTAATGGTAGTAAAAGAGTTTGTCCAGCGGGTGTTTTGAGAGCACGTTTGTCAAGAGTCACGGTAAGTGAATCTCCGCGTCTCTCAATGCCAACTTCCTTCCAGAACCTTTTTTGAGTTGCCTCAGCCCCTGTGTTACTAAGTGGTTAGTCTAGACCGAATAACGAAAGCTGAGTGACAATACGGTTCGTATCTGTAACTGGTGGTCCGTCATGTGTTTGTGTGGTCGTGGATTGCCATCGTAACCCAGTAGTTTTAGGAAATAGCCTAGCTCCTGACTGGCAAGCGAGTCGCAAACGGAGAGGATGCCCCAGGTGCTCAATGAGCATTTTGGAAGAAAAGAAAATGTAGAATCAAACAGGACCCTGGTATATGCTGTCGGATGTCCGATCCGTATGCGGACGGAAGTGGGTCCCAAAATCGGCCTATGTCCGATCCTTGTGCGGACAGAAAGTCTGAAATTTGGCCAGAGGTCCGATCCATTTTGGGTCCACAAATGGCCGGTCGGTAGCAAGGTCCGATCCCATTTGCGTACATTTGTGGCTGTTGACCAGAGCTTGCAAAATTTTATCTATCACCCATCTCACCTGATGATCTACCTCCCTGGACCAGACCTCTCGGTGGGCGTATCCTTTGTTGCTCTTGATGACGATAGCCCATTTAGAATAGTGCAATTCATCCCAGGGTGTTTTTGTGTGGTGTTGTGTGATCAGCGGTCAAGTGATTCTGAAGTAAGTCTCTCGATCGTTCCGAGTATTCATCCACAATCATGACTTATTTGGATTAGCGCAACCCACTGTCTTTAATTGCCAGGCGCAGCGCTAAGAACTGTTGCGATCAACAGTGTAGACTCTGAGATATGTTAGAAGGTCAGTTTCTCAAGTTAATTCTGTTGGTTTCAATCATCCTTGAAGCTCATTGCTTGCTTTCAACACTTAGTTTGTCATTCACTATTGCTTAGAAGCTGAAGGGGAGGACTTTGTAACCATCTTACTTGGTCATTCTGTGGCTCGTCCTGGCTCACGAAGAGTGGTGCAATATGCAGATTAAGGTCAATCAAATACTAGGCGCTAGAATTCAGGGACTATTGCATTATTGAATTTGGATCAAACTCTCGATCTTTATTTTTTTTGCGACTTGGTTTCTTATATGATCGGTGGTGAGATGGGCATGAATTTTGTGCATGAAATATCCCCCTCACATTCGAATCTCTACTTGTACAACAACTTACTTGAACTCGCTATAATGTGCAACAAAGGCAAGATTTCCATTTCCTGTCACATAAACGGTTCATTTATTCCAGTCCGTCTCACAGGTGGCGGCGATGGCTGTAAACTGTTTGGACCAGATACCGAGATAGTTGATGTGTTCTCCGCTGAAGAGATAACAACCACTCGACAGCTCTTCAATCCTGATGAGTGGATAGCGATGGGAAAGACATGGTCAGCAACATTGCCCCTGCACGTCCGGCTAGCCTTCGCAGATGTACAGAATGTCCCTGTGTGGATGCTCGACCTCATCCCCCAACCTCAGGTCTCGGTGTCAGATCTCCATGCAACAACTCTCCCTTCTAGTACTTCAGCTTCCACCACACTACTTCTATCTGCTTTCGCCCCAACTGTATTCGGTAACCCCACTTCCAAAGACAATTTGCTCGACCATCCAATTTTCTTCGGAGGCAAGGCAGTCCTTGCAGCCTTCGAGAAAGTTGGCCTGGAGCAGGCCTGGCTATCTGGTTGCAAGTCAATATGTTTTGATCAACATCCTGACCGGTACCCACTCTGGACCCAAAATTTTGTCCAAGAACTACAGGTCTACAGGGCAGATACGGCACGTTGGGAGGCCACACGGAAGTGGCTGGAAGCGGCTGCTCTCCTTCAGAGCGACTCAACTCCAATTGAAACCCCTGACATTGTCAACGAGTGCCATACTCGCCTCTCTGTAGTGCCTTGGAGGGGTGAAATCATGGGGTTTGGTAAAGACGTTCAATTTACTGCCAGGCATCTTGCCTTGTTCTTGAGTAACGAGTGGCTTGATGACGAGATGATCAATGCTGGCTCTGATTGGATCCTCCGTCAAGTTGGAACCAGCCGATGAACAGAAATCATCAACTGCCTTCATATCCAACAATTGCAACATGCTCAAGCTGCTGAAGTTAGTTATGTTCCCCGGACTCGACTGGACCATCTCATTAGTACACACAATGTGGACGTTATCTTTCTCCCACTCCACGTGTTTGGGAATCATTGGACACTTTTACAAGTTAACCTATCTGACGCAACGTACTCATATGCTGATTGCCTCCATCATGGAATTTCACCACCACCTTCAATTCTCAACCTTGTTCAATGGTGGTTAACCTCACTTGCACCTCATATACCTCATCTTCAACCCAGCCCCTTCAATTTTGATCTACCACGGCAGCGTGATGGATTTTCATGTGGCATTATAGTCCTCGACCTCATGGCCACCATCCTCCTCCAATACTCAATTTGGAACCCACAAAGCGCAGCTGTTCGGCGCATGGAATGGTTCCTCCGTCTCTCTGCTGATTTTAATGTCTTATCCGAGGTTTGTCTCCATCTCTATACACATTGAGCAACAACTTAAGTGATTTCCAGTCCTCGGATACAGAAAGTGACAGTAGCAGTGCATCGACTCAAATTTCTACCGACAATGCGCCCAGCCTTTTTCCATCATCCAATTCCTCAACACCCTCCTTTTCTGACGAAATATCTGGCCATAAACGACCGCACTCTCTTGTATCTGAAGATCTTTTTGATAGAATCAGTGGTGAAGAATCAGATTCTCATGAAGGCTGCCTTTTGGCTCGGCGTCGTGGCTGTGGCAGTGTGAAGCCTGGATCATCGTGGGCTTTGCAGAAATCTTTACGCAATGATGTCAAAAGGTCAAAAGACTTTCCTACCAACCGCCGACTCAACAATTTCCGCCAAAAGATTTACAATGAGGATCCACATGCAGAATTTCGGGACAACAATTTACTTCTTATTCGTTGTTCAGCATGCACTGAGTGGCTAACTATGCGTGTTCCATATGATGTTCGGCGATGGAAGGAGCACCGAGCAACCAAGAAGTGCTTGAAGAACCGTTCCACCGGCTTAGTGACATGCTCACTTTTGTCACTTGGATTTGTCAAGTCAGCTAGCGTTCCTAAGCCAAATGTCAGTGGTACCATCCCTTCTCCTTGTCCTGGCCTGTTGCGCAACACCGACCCTCGCATTGATCGCTACATGAGCCGAACATCTTCCACTGGTGGCGGAGCCCCTTCCCGACACACTATTGCCAAGGACCTCTTCAAATATAAGGATGGAGTCCTCTGGAAGGATCTCAGTGCACGACAGCAGAAGATGGTCCTTCGACGAGAAGAATTATCTCAACTCTGGAAGATATCCCGTTCTACAAGCTCAATCTTTTCATCTGCTTGCGAGGTTACTGTACATGGGTCTGCCTCTGCTCCTCTACGTCCATGTTCAGAATGTGATGGACTATATAAGGTCCACAAGTTCCTCGTTGCAATCAATCGACCAATGCCAAGTGAGGAAGATATGAAGTATGTTCCGAAAGCATATCGTAACCCAGAGCTTGGAACCATCTACCTCAAGTACAAAGGTGTTCGAGAGCTTGTTGAGAAGGTATGCAATTCTGATCGTTCTTAACCTGACACTGACTTGGTCTGCTGTTGGTCAGGATGATGGCTGCTCTCCATGGCTTAAATTTGCTCAAGGAGTTCTCGATGGTCTCTACAAGTCTGACACCTTGCTTGGGATGGTTGAGGCATTCGTCATCAAAGCAGACCGCATCCGAAAAGGCAAATCTCTTTGTAATATGAAATACACCAACACGTTCAACAACTTCTGCAACCTCCTTGCATCCACCTCAACCAGAGCATATGAGACATTTAGGCGACATTTTGGTGGCCGTACAATGCATAGTATTAGGTATGTTGTATTATCTGACACTTCTAATCGCTAAACTAAAATAATTACCAGGAAACTGCGAGCAAAGATGCCTCGTTTTCAACCTGGTCTCTCTGCTGACAATCATATCACTCTAGCTGCCGCACTCATCAAAAAGTATGAATACTATGGACCTCTTGCGTTATCATGGGACGACACAGAGCTAGAACCTGCTATCTCTGTCTTCCAGAAATCGAAGGACGTTTGTATTGTTATTGGAAGTGTGGATGGAGAATTGCTTGTCCAGTCCTATGACGATATTGACTGTGTACTTCAGAAAGCCCAGCTTGATAAGGCAGAAAAAGTAAGCCGATTGATTGGAATATTTTTCATGGCAATATGTAATTAATTGATGATTTCGATAGCTTCGTATTTGGCTACTAACCATTCCACTCCCCAAGATACCACCCATCCTCATCGCAGCTGTTGCCCGAGGATCATCTGAGGACGCTGAAGGCCTTCATCTGATGCACATCAAGCTAGCTGATCTCTTGCATCAGCAGAACATTCATCCAGTCTCTCTCGCATCTGACGGCACTGAGGTTGAACGACGGACCCAAAGCCTAATCACAGATTCCGCATCTGGTTATGTCAAATACATCATCCCAACAAAATCCCTTGGTCCTTCCGGCAACACCCTTCTCCACATTGGCCTATATAGAGGACTATACCCCTTTGTTGCGGTGCAAGACTCCAAGCATGCATTGAAAACTGCACGAAACCAGCTTCTCACCGGCGCCCGCATTCTCATTATGGGTTTTTTTGCTGCCTTTTTTGCGCAGCTTCGCGAACTTGCAATAAATGCCACAGGTCCGCTGTTCACTCGTGATATTGAGAAGTTGGATCGCCAGGATGACCGTGCTGCTGCTCGTACATTTTCTGCATCAGCACTCAATTTCCAGATGAAGGAGTACCATGATCAACGGGGACTCTCGGTTTACCTTTTTGTGCTCGGGGAGCTTGTTGATGCCTGGCAGAATCGCAATATCAGCCATGTCACTCGAGCCAAAATGGTTTTACGTGCAAGATTTTTCCTCATGGCGTGGAGGTCTTATATTGTCTCCCACCCTGACTACTCCACCAACATTCAGTTCATATCTCGCGAATCTTTTGACATCTTCATGACACTCTCGGAAAGTCTTCTCTCACTCATCCTCATCTACCGGAAGTATTACCCCCGATACCCTTTTCTTCCGTGGCTTCATTCAACTGAACCATGTGAGCATGTCTTTGGCGTTATGCGGCAAATCAAAAAGGACTTCACCTTCGCCGACATGCTCAATGCCCAGCCAAAGCTCCAAGCATTTCTCCTTGGAGCATTTGGCGATCTGTCGGCTGAGGAGCAGGCTAATCAGACTGCTGCAGGGTATCATCACACTTACTTCAAGGCAGATGACCTTGACCTGAAGGAGCTCCTTCGTTATCCCTCTGATGACGACCTTGCTAATGCTTCTGATGCTGCTTTCAGGGAGGCAGAACAGCTGCTTTTATCGCTTGGTATTAATGCGAAACAGATGTTAGGCTGCTATATTGCACCGGAGAAGAGACAGCGAGATCCAAAGTCGGCTTCACGTCAAGGTCCCCAAACTCTTGCCCAAGCCCTTGCACTCTATCAGGCTCCATCACTCACTGCCAAGGAAGAGAACCGTGTTGAAGCTTATGAAATGGCACTTGTTGCCGATAGCATAGACCGTTCGCTTGCATTGTGAGTACTATCCTCTTTGTGTTCAAGAATTGTTGCGTATTGATATTTTCCAGTGATGAGCTAGCTGATTCAACGGAAATCACAACCAAGAAAGTCAAAGCAACCATCCAAAGCCAGCTCACTCACTCCGATCCTGAACCCAGCTTGGATTTACCGTTGCCTTTACTGGTAAGTCTACATCATGTAGTCTTGTCTTATGGTTCCCTAACCAGATTACTCAGCCTCCTACGCCATGGTCCGCCTCTCCACTATCATTTATAACTGCCGAACACCAGCTCAATCGTGAAATTCTTGTTGCTGAACGACGTCGACACGAAACCTCTTTTATGGCTAAAGCTGTTCGCCAACGTGGGCATACCGCAACGACACTCACATTCAATGATCGGACATTCAGGCGTTTCGTAGAAGAAGGCCCGACCTTGCGCGAGTCATTACTCCTTCAGCTTTCATCGCTTGGGGTTGCAGTGACAACTTCAACTTCAACAGCTGGTGTCAACCGTCAAGTTCGCCACAATGGAACATTCACCGAAGCATCTAGTGGTACCACCCAGGCAAAGAACAAGGCCACTGTTCGTATGGCAGCAGCAACGGTTTGTATTTAGTCATTATTTCCCATTTTTTCATCTAATCCTTGATGTTTTATAGAAATTCCTCCACCTTCGAGACCAGGCATTCTCGAATTTCCGTGGAATTCATGACAATTTCCACATCGCCAATGTCACGTCATTCAACACACTTAACCCCGGCAATCTGATCATCGCCTTGCGCACCACGAAGGAGGAGGTGATCCTGGGTGAAGGTACATCACCCTCATATAATTAAATTGCTCTGCTGAAAACTTTATCTCCTCAGTTATTACTATGTACTCAAAGAGCGAGGGTAAAGGCTCGAAACATGAATGGATCCCATCAGCACCAAGCATTGGGGTGCTTTCATATGTCTACATCAGAACCTTCAATGTCTTTACTGGAAACGGAATGTTTTCGTCGTTGACTTGTCCATCACTATCCAGCTCAACCATCCTTCAAATACCGCGTACACATATCCTCTTCTCGCTTGCATCATCAGCATCCAATATAACATCGCAGGAGCTCAAGACGGCAGATGGCCACCCATTCTCACTCATCACACTCGACACATATTCGGTTTCAGTATTTGATGCCTTCCGTCTACGCTCCAACGATCTCTATAAAGCGGTGAAGGTGCTCCAGAAAGGGGTTCGTTCAGGAACAGTGGGAGACCTTTATCAGGCTGCAACGAAAGACACTGTTGTAGAGGCTCTGGAGAGTGATAGCGAGGACGAGGAGAACCTACTCTGACCTGACTACAGTCGTTTCTTAGTCCATTCCTGTTTTATGCGTACATTTTGGCCTAAATTCTATGTCCGATCCTCTATGAGGACGGATCTCGAGCCTGTAGATGTCTGATCAGTACTGCGGACGGAAATGGGTCTAAAAGGTAGGTCGGATCCAAAGTGCGGATGGAACCGCCGAAAAATGGCGCGTACATAAGTGCCGAAATTTGGCAGTTTTGGATCGGACATTCCACAGCATATACCAGGGTCCTAATCAAACTTGGGAACACCATCACGTGGACACTGCACATAAATTCAGGCGCGGTGGCGCGCCGCTAAGTCTGACAAATAGCTATAGCCCACGATACTATTAGGATTATTGACTACCTCACGACCTGTTATGCAAACTAGAGAGAGATCCCAGCCCACTATCTCGGCCTTCTTTCAGTCGGCCTCCCCACAGAAATCCCCCTTTGCGACTCGAAAACGGACGACTTCAAACGCTCCTATTGACCTAACAGTTGATAGTGACGACGACGGATTACCCGCCACAAAACGCCCCCGGCTCTCTGGTCGTGAAGACACTGAACCTTCCGCACGCGCCAAGTCTTCAGCAAGGTCCACTAATGTCGCTGACGATTGGCGATTTTCTCCTGAGAAGTCAAAGCAACTAAATGCCAAGAAAATCCGGACTTCTAGTGAGAAAGAGCGTCATGAGGCCTTTAAGAGAAAACTACTGCAGGATAACAATCGCTTCTTGAGAAAAGAGTCTCCTACTGTTCAGAAGGATCAGGATTCTATGGTGGTCGATGAATCTGTGGATTCCTCTGAAGAGGAAAGTTTCAATAAACTGACTGATATGTTCTCACACAAAGATAAAGGGAAGGGAAAGCCTGGCGGTAACGCCGCAGTCAAGTCGCCTAAGAAGCATGTGGAACTTGGCCCGAGTGGACAATCATATACCCCTTTAGAGCTACAGGTGAGGGTTACTAAGTTCCGAATATGCAGGAATTGATCGGCCTCGTTTTCTCAACAGATCTTACGATTGAAGAAGGATAACTTTGGAACAGTTTTGATGGTGGAAGTAGGCTATAAATACAAGTTTTTTGGGGATGATGCAAAGGTGAATTCTCGTGTTATGGAATTTAAGATATTTCAACAAACTGAGATGTGGTGCGTCTAGATTGCAGCCAAAGAATTGGGTATGGTTGCTTTCAACGACCGGAATTTTCTGGTGGCATCAATCCCAACTCATCGACGTCCTGTTCATCTCAAGAAGTGAATTACAACCTATTCTAATCTTTACAACTAACATAGCCTTAGATTGCTTGCACAAGGTTATCGAGTAGGGATCGTCAACCAGATCGAAACCGCTGCATTGAAGAAAGCTGGTGACAATCGAAACGCTCTTTTTGAGCGTAAACTCACCCATCTATATACGTCCGCAACGTACGTCCTTGGCTTTAGGGAAGTAATTCGTTTCTGATCAAAGTTCTTCAGATATGTAGACGAGCTGGATTCCGTGGATGATTTGGACGAATATAACCCTCCTCCTTTTATGTGTTTAATAGAGAATGCCGGGAAAAGCTCAGCTGATGTCTCCATTGGCATGATTACAATCTGTCCCAGTACGGGGGATGTTGTATGGGATCTTTTTGAGGGTAAAAATAAAATAACGTTTTTAAGGAATAGGGCTAAACCATCTTGTTTAGATACGGCTATGCGGATAGAACTCGAGGTTCGTACCTTTTATTCTGAGCAGTGGCTTTGTATTTAACATCTCATCTAGACGAGGCTAGTGCACACCCGACCGACCGAATTGTTAGTGCCAGAAAATGGTCTCAGTGAAGCAACCGGGAAAATGCTGTCACATTTCACAGGGTGAGTGTAGTCCTTATCCAGATAATGAGTTGTCATGTAATATGATCTAGTGTTTCATCATTGGGCCATCGAATACGCACAGAAAAGTTTCGATCCGTCATGACTTATACCGACGCCTTTTCGAAGGTTTCAGATTTCTACACAGATAAGAAAAAATTTGTTGTAGCTTCGGAAAGTTTTAAATCAGGTTTCTTGCTCTTGCTTTACACTCCCATTTCTCTCCTGACTGCAGACTCCAGGCAAACTTATGGCTGCCGTTACCGATTTCCCAAAACCAGTCGTCATTGCACTTGCGCATGCAATCCGATACCTATCCGCTTTTGGCATTGCAGATGCCTTGCTAGAAACCAAATTCTTTACGAAATTTACAACCCGGGTGCACATGTTACTCGCCGCTAACACTCTAACAAACCTCGAAATTTATCGGAACAATACTGATAACTCTATCCGAGGCTCCCTAATCTGGATATTGGACCAAACTAAAACCAGGTTCGGAGCGAGGCTTCTCCGTAGCTGGGTTGGCAGACCATTGGTTGATAAACGGTGAGAAATTAACAATTTTTTTGCTATATATATATTGAGGATCTAGAGTCTTACAGGATCGTGTCGACGCTGTTCAAGTGATCCTTGAGAGCAATTCGGAAAGACTGGTCACGCTTCGCAACATCCTGAGAGGTCTTCCAGATCTCGCAAAAGGCTTGTGCAGAATCCAGTATGGACAGGTAAATAAAAATACTCCCACAGTCCGGCACAGTCATTGAAGTAAATCATAAAATCTCAGTGTACACCTCAAGAACTTGCCATTCTTCTTCCGGCATTCAACAGAGTTGCAGATGCGTTCGAAAATGTGGATACTCCTGCCAGTGTCGGCCTCGACTCTCCTGTTTTAAATGAAATCATCAGCTCTTTTCCGAAACTAAGGGACCCAATAAAAGGTCTGTTAAGTGCCGTCAATTTGAAGAAAGCCTCGCAAGGCAAGAAAGATGCTATGTGGACCGACCTTGAGCGGTACCCGGGTATTATTGACGCAGATATGGTGCGTGAAGATGCGCCAGTGTCCAAGGATGTGACTGATGTACAACAGTCAATGCAAGTAATTGAAGTGGAACTCATTGATGAATTAAAAGCCAGTAGGTTCTATCTAACAATGATATCTATACATTTGTAACATCATATGTATACAGTACGGAAACTCCTGAGGATCCCATCATTGCAATGGACAACGATCGCAACGGACGAAGTATGCCCAGATCTGTCCAGTAATCTGGTTTTATCTAACTAGACTTTCTAGTATCTTGTTGAGGTTAAAATTAGTGAGAACAGGCCAATTCCCGAAACTTGGATCATGCATTCAAAGTAAGGCCCCAGCTTGACATAATAGTCCCGTTTTGACGTAGGTTAATCAAGGACCAAAACCTACGCACGGTACCAACCGCCATCAGTCCGAGCGAAATTAGAGGAACGAGCACAACATCGAGAAACTTTGGAGGTATGTCGGTTTACCTAAGTGAGGAGGCAGACCTCATATTCACATACCGCAAGGCCGAATCATCCAAAGCATTCCAGTCATTCCTTAGCGAAATTGCTCAAAACTCTTATGCTCTTTTACGAGACGCAGTCAACAAGCTTGCTACTGCCGATTGTTTGCTTAGTCTAGCCCAAGTCGCTCTTCAAGCCAACTATGTTCGACCAGAATTCACCGATGATAACATGCTTGAAATTGTGGATGGTAGACATCCTATGGTTGAGGCTCTTAGTTCGGATCCTTATGTGCCTAATTCTATAACGATGGGCGATGGTGAAGCTTTGAGCAAAATCATCACTGGGCCGAACATGGGAGGGTCAGTCCTCCCCTCTGGATCTACTTTCCTCGTCTCTAACCTTCGCTCTTGATACATTTAGCAAAAGTTGTTGTGTTAGGATGATTGCGCTAATTGCGCTCATGGCACAAATTGGAAGTTACGTACCAGCTGCCTCCGTAAAGATGGGATTGCTAGATTCCATACTCACAAGAATGGGTGGTATGTCTGTTATTCTGATTGATCTTGATGGTTCAACTCATTTTTTCCCTAAGCTTCGGACGACCTAGCAAGAGGTCGATCTACTTTTATGGTAGAAATGTCGGAGACCAGTGAAATTCTGCATACGGCGACAAAGAACAGTCTTGTGATATTAGATGAGCTTGGTAGAGGCACTTCTACTTTTGACGGGGTAGGAGTTCATATAATTATACTCTGCTCGTCCTAACTCTATCACTACTAGATGGCAATTGCTGATGCAACAATGCAATATCTAGTAGAAACTATCCAATGCAAAACCCTCTTCGTTACCCATTATCCTTTGGTCGCTTCGAAGCTACAGACGAGGTTTCCGGACGATGTAGAAAATATTCATATGGGATATCATGCGGACTCGCAAATCGACAGCACTCGTAGCATTATGTTCTTGTATAGTTTGACTGCTGGCATGGCCACGGGTTTGTGACTGAATCATCGAAACTAAACGAATAATCTAACGAAATTTCCCTCATGTAGAATCATTTGGCGTTGAATGTGGCCGGTTGGCAAAAATCCCAGAGACTATTCTCTCTGTGGCTTCTGAACGTTCGTCGCGATTGCAAGAGGAAGTTCAAGAGCGTGTCAAAAGGAACAAGTAAGCTATACATATGTCGGGTCACTGACTGAACGCTGCTGATCTACTTTTCCAGGCTACGGAGAGCTGTACATTTGATTCAGCAATGTCTTGACAAAGGGAGGGTTGTGGAACAGGGAGCTTTAGAGGATTTAGGCGTGACTTGCGATTTTATAAAGAACATGAAAAATATGTAATTTATCATTACAGACCCTTCATGTTTTTGCGTTTGTTCTTCTTGGGCTCCTCAGTCAAGACTTCTCCTGAACTGTAGATTTCGCCAATTCCTCGCTTTTGTTTCCCGCGTGTTAGACCCTTTACGGCTTCATCTGGCTTTTGCGACATACGAACAATCTGTTCACACATCTTATGGAGAGCCGGGGAATTCTTGAAACGAGAGGAGGCCAGGTCTTCCTGTAAGGACTTCCAGGACTGTGGCAGCCATATTGACCCTACGCTGTCTGGAGAGGTGTGGTTGGTCTGTCGGACAGCCATTATTCCGAGCTTGAATAGTTCCTTCATCTGTGGTGTCGTAAAATTTATTTTTTTGGAGCATGAATCCTTAGCCATGTCAAGGAGGAGCTGCCGGAGGAGAGGCATGAACTCTACTACTTCCTTTTCGCGCTCACCCTGAAATAAAAGTAATCAAATAATCAGACCAAGCAACGAAAGATGAACGCACCATCGAGGGTAGTAACTTGACAAGCAGTTCCAAGAGTTGTAGAACCTGACATTGCCGATATGCGTTAATAGATGATTTGCCAAGAGAGAGCAAATCGTGGCGGAGGCACCATCCTTCAGCTGGAAAGCGCCGTAGGAATTCTTGGAAGAAGGTGGGATTCAATGAGGAAGTCTTCCTTGTTGTGAAATCCGTAAGTGATTCTTTATATAGTTCAAGCAGCGATGCCTCCGCCTTCAAATGCACCAACGCTTTTGAGAGGTAGATGCTGCATAAGCTGAGTATTGACAGCAAGTCTAACGAATGAGATTTTCTAGCTTGCGTGTGAATGTTACTTGCGATAAGGAGAACTTGGTCGGGAACTAGTTCGGTGGGCACTTCCCTGGCTTTGGAGAAGCGTGAACGAAGGATGCCTTTCGCCTTGTCTGATAACTGTCGCTCATCTTGACTAGAACCTCCAAAAAGGTCGATCAGAGGCATCATCAAGCGCAGGACATAGGGGCTTGAGGACTGTTTTTTGAGAAATATATCGACGAGATCAAGCACACGGTTCTTAAAGTGTGTGGCCTCTCGCTGGGCATCAACACCTAGAAGCAAGCATCAGGCATGAAGAAGCGATAGTGAGACTGACATAACATACTCTTCCCTCCCTTCTTTTCATTCGTGCGTGAACGGAATACTTGTGCCAGTTGTTCATCAATTGCCATCATTTGATCATCGTCCATTAATTCTTCATCTTCACTATCTGTCTCGCCCGTAGCTGGTTCTATCCCATTGACTCTCAAAGCCTCTTCGATTTTATTGCGAAGCTCCAAATCGACCTCGGCGCCATCACTGTCGTCGTCTGAATCGTCATCTTGTGACGCCTCGTCCTCGTCCTCGCCGTCACTTGCAGAGCCATCGTTGTCTTCGTCCTCTTCGTTAACAATCTCGCTGTCCTCCATATCTTCATCACCATCTTCAGCAAGTTGTGATGGATCCCGTCGTTCCAGTTGCTAATGGGGATAAATATCTGGAAACATCATAAGATATGATTGACTCACAGCGAGAATAAGGTCAATCGTTGTATCTTTGACAGACCCAGACAATAAAGAAAAGACTTGGTTTCCAACCGTCCGTATATACGCCGTCGATTTCTCCAAGTATCCAATAATTGTGTCAACGAGAACGTCTATTGGCTCGTCAGCCGCGTCCTCTGAAGGTTCTTGTGTCTTCTCATTCTTCTTCTGTTTGTTATCAGCTAGCAGCATACGTGAAGCACCATCGATGCAAGTCTGTTCATGATATGAGCAAAGATACAAAGTCTAGAAGTCATGTTCACCTCAAGTGCATCTGTATACCTGTTTTCATCATCTCCTTCTGCACAGTAGTGTTGGAGGAGAGTGCCAAGTATAAGAAGTTCCGCTCCTCTGGCCGCTTCTCGCTTATCACCTGAAATCTACCATAACAGACATTAATCCTCAATACCAGGAAATTTGTTTTCCTGAATTTGACCTTTCTCAAGCTTTCAACAGTCTTCTTGGCCTTGACACGCAAAGCCTGCTCTTCCTCTCCTACATCCTCTAACAATGCAACGTGTTTCTTGTCTTCCTCCAACTGTGAAATGGTAGATATAACCTTGGCGATCCAGAAATCACCATCCGAGGCGACCGCGTGAATTTTGACTGACTTGTCGCCTGAAAACTGAGATCAGCCCACAACACAAATTCTATGCGTGGTTGAAAACACACCTAACTTTACGATATTGGTTTGATTATTTAGATCACTCAAGCAACTCAGTAATCGTAAACGGCAGCTTCGACGAAGGTCCTCAGAGAACGCTGGATGGCAAATGCTGCGTAGCTAGAAATTGTGTGAGTTGCATACAACTTTGGTAAAGAGATAGTAAAGCATACCCAGCGCAAAGGACTTTTAGAAGATTTTTTATTGACGATAAAGAGGCCATTGATGACAAGCCAATCAAGAATCGACGCTACCCAGGCATCCTCCTTTGGTATTGTTCCATTTTGAATTAAATTACCCAATTGTGAGTCAATGACCCACGCGCGTTGTGAATTAATTATTGCGATATTGGAACTAAGTAAAGTCAGTGTAACGAAACGATGAACAGGGATTACCTCGACCCACATATTTTCTCCGGCCTTGTCAGTTTGTGCGATTAAGTAGTCGATATATTGTTGGATTCCACGAGCGTCCAATGACGCCAAAATCGATTCTACGGTTTTCGTTTTGGTCAATTTGTCAAACTGTTGGTTGCCATTTACGTCAGTCAACTGTAAAATGACGGCGAAAGCCAGTTGAGGTTTATCTTTGACGAATTCTTGAACTTCTGTTACCTAGTGAGGAGAGATTTAAAGATTAAGAAAATTGGTTGACAAAGGATCCGAACCGTCTGGTGAGCAACTTTGTAAAGATATCTATCTCGTTTTGAAAGATGGTTTATCCAAGATCGCATAAAATTTTTAGTGAATAACATTGGCATATTGGCTTCTGCGACTCGTTTCAATGCCTTTTGGAACACTTGGAAACCCCAATATTTGCGCTGCGGGGATGAAGTTGACGAAAACAACGATTCTGCAATAGAAGTAAGCAACAAAACAACTCAGCATGAATTTAGCACTTGCCATCAACGACTACCCGATAGAAATCTTGAAATGAACCTTTACTAGCTTTTGTAGCATTGGGGCCAGGTAGTAACTGATCCAAGATGATATCCCAGGCAAAATTTAGCTGTGGTTTCCACGCCCCGCTTGGTGCCTGAGTATGGTCTTTAAGCCCATCCTCGTCCGTTGCTGATTCCTGGATGAACTTAGTAAGAAAAAGGGTAGCGAATGCAGCGATGGAAAGACAGACCTTCAATATTCGTGCAATAATCATCAGATTTCCTGTACTAAGCAGGTCGGATATTTTGAAAGTAGGCGAAAGGAGAGCTTTCCAATTACGCCCAGGGTATAGATCCTGCAATTTGAGAGCCAGTGCAATTTTTTCGGTCGACCAAATTTTATTCTCTATGAATAGATGCTGTAGCACCTTCTCCACCGCGTCTTCTTTCCATGAAACCTCCGATTCGTACAGAGTGCTAACAGCTAGACTTATGGAAAACCAGGCGCTTTCTCGTAACCATGACTTCTGGTCGCCCAAACCAATGAGTTCAATAATAATATGTTCAAAACTTTCCAAACTCGAGGCAAGAGTTGCGGACGACGCCGAAGTAGGCAAGGGTCTTGTTCGCACAGCAAGCCCGGATTGTATCACAGACATGGTTCCAAACAGACGCGCAAAAAGGACGTCGCGTTCTTCTTGACCAGACATGGATCCTTGGTGTTTGGTGCTTTCCGATATTAAATTCAAAATTTGGGAGCATGTGACTGTGTCAATACGCAACAGAAGCTAGATATAAAGATAAATCGCACTCGTGAGTTTGAATCACAGCTTTTATTTGATAACTCACCTCTGTCAGAGCAACAGCAAATCCTAGTCTACTACTCTCTCGAGGGCTTGCTAGCCCTCTAATAAGTCGGCGAATAGAGTAAGACACATCTTGAGCGTTCAGCAGATTCAGCTCGTCCAATGTTGCTGTACCCTCGTCTTCATCGTCTTCATCATCAGAGCCAGAGGTGCCAGGTGCCGGTGTTTGAGGCACAAACTTGGCTTGAAAATGCTCCAGTGCGCCGACCAGTTTTACTGATGCATCAATTCGGTCTTTTTTTGACGCTGACGAGAGATCCCAGAATAAGGGCAAAGTCGTAGTCATTGTGCTTATAGCTTTTTGGGGTTTCGCAACTTCGCCTGGCAAACTTTTTTTTAAAAACGTCCGGCAACTGTCTAGATACTGAGTTTAAAATATGAATTAGTCATCAAATGCTTTTTCTTGTCGACTTTCGTCTGCGCGGTGCTGTACTAAGTACTTGGAAACGAAAATCTGCCCAGTAATGCCTTCTGCGTCGCAATTGATATTTTTGGGTCTATCATTCAGTTATCGGATTGACGTCCCCAGGGTCTGTTATTTATGTGGTACTACCAGATTCAGGGACAGGCTAAGGCTTAGATTTGTGCAAGCTGCCCTGACTTGTCAGAATCTCTGGTGCGACTACGATGCCAACCATCACTATGTCCGTCCAGAGTGTGGATGATACTGGCTCAGGCATATCGTACTCGGGTTCTTATACGATATCCACCACGTCCGAACAGAGTGTGGATGACACAGACCCAAGCATATCGTACTCGGGCTCTTGGAATACGTACCAACTACACGATGCTCTGGTCTATCATGGGACCATACATTCCACCACACAAAATGGCGCCTCTGCCACACTTACTTTTCAAGGTATGTATTATTTCCCCTGCCATCTTTCAAATTTCAACATCCGAGATATTGGCCAGGGCTTAACGCCGTTGGAGTGAACTTGGTAATACCAGCATGTTCAGGTTTTGTTGCTGGAAGTTGGACTAGAGACGGCCAGACTGGCAAGGTCGGGATACCTTGTACTTCAGGTGTCCAAGAAGACTATCCATTCTATCCTTACACTGCGGGTTCGTCGTTTGGTCTTAATACAATTATCGTGAGAAACGCCGGGAGTGTGCCCTTTCAACTCGATCGTTTTATCTTGGGGAATGTTACCATGTTACCAATGACACCCCGTCGTCGACCACTCCTGTCACACCTTCAATCACGACGACGATTTCCAGCATCTCGACAGCTGCGGTCAGTTCAAATAGTCCAATCACATCAAATTTACCGATTTCTGGAGTTACGTCTCCTTCATCGAATTCAACTGATGCTGCTGGTATTGCGACTGCCCTTCATGCAGGGTCTTCATCAGCAGGTACGTCTGGAGGCACAACAACCAGTGTATCATCCTCCGGTGAGTCCTACTACTCCTTGTAAGCAAGAATCTCATAGAAAATACCTATCACAAGGCGTCATTTCCCCACAATTGACGGCTGTTGCTAAGGACGCACCATCCTCTTCGAGTCCCCGCTCCCTTCCACTAGGTCCTATTATTGGTGGCGCCCTAGGTGCTCTTGCACTCCTTTTGTTATTTATATTCCTCCTCATAAAGTGCCGACCATGGAAAAGAGAAAAAAGTAACCGGGCAGAGACAATGCCATCTTCAACCCTCACACCGTTCAGTATTCAAGAGACGCCTGTTCGACACTTTGGCTCCGACGATAAAACAGCGCTTGCGATAGCAGAACCATCTTTTTCATCTACACCTAGTAAGTTTAATTCCTCGCGAGGTCACATTATTCCTCACGATCCCATTTTCTCCAGGCCCATCGTCCCACATATGTTCTCCAAGGGCTCAATCCGACATAAATGACAGTCCCACCGCGAACCCTATTCATACCTCACAAGAAAGAGGGCCACTCGACCCCGCATCTCCATCAACTCTAACTCCAGAACACAGGGCATCTCTCGCACCGTCATATTCACCTGATCGACGGCACTTCCAGTCGGGGTTTTCAAACGTCTCCGCTCCGCCTGCCTATCATAGTCTCAATATTCCCTCTGGGTCGGGGGCTCAGCCAAATGTGGAACAAATGGAAGAGAAAATTCTAAATTGTCCTTGATTTGGAACCGCATCATAAATCAAGAACGGCATTTATGTAAAATATCTTCCTCATCCCTTTCCAATTCGATCCTAGAGTATACTATATTCTGAATACATTTGCAACATGCCTTGGAATTATACCAGGATAACATTTTACACCCTGTTTCCTTTATTTTAATTTTGGTGAGTGGTTCTTGTCTAGACTCCTGTTTTCTCGAAGTTGATTGTTCTTTACTGTTGTCAATTCAACTTGTTGTATTATCTCTTGCTGCTTCATTAACAAATTTAAATCATGATATACTTTTTCAAAGGTCGTTGTCGTCTGTATGGGCTCACCCGTGCATATATTCTGTCATTGATGACCTTGAAAATGGTGAACCTCCGAAAATGGCCACTAAGGCTCCTTTGCAAGCTTCAGGTCAAATTGCACCAATTTTTCTATCAGTATGAAATATACTATATTCTTTCCGAGTCATATTACCTTGGAACCTATTTTAAATTGAAAAATTTCCCTGAAGATTTATTCAATTCCAATTGTAGCGCCGGGAGAAAATCTTGGACTATTCTCCATTTGGACGTGACCTGTCTCAATCCTCCCATCCGTGGCGCAGAGATTTGCTGGCCTATATCGGAATCTCACAAGTCCATCTCGTACACAGGCCATGTAACTCCAAGATCATTTCTTGGGAGGCATATAAATAATTATAGAACTCAGCTACACGATCAAAAATACCAAGGGGTTCATTTATGCGATGTGAATTGAGGGATATATCGTCGATCGAAGCTTTGGAGAAAACGGTGTGTTTGTCTGTAGCTGCGCCAACTACTATTTTGACAAGTAACGCGTCAACGCGTCAGGCGGCCGTAACACCATCTTGAGAACCACCACAGTTATAAGAGCTGAATCATACACTTCAAAACGGAGGAATTTGCACTTATGACATTCAGGTTTAGTTTGACGATGTTCTAGGATCAAGCAGGAACGATTAATAAAAACGACGAGAGTTGAACTGAATCGGAAGTGGTTGGTGTAGTATTTCTAATTCGTCTTTCGTAAAAGGGTCTGAAATGGATTTCTTTTTGTCAAGGTTATGGTATGTATGGATTGAAACTGCTTTCTTTTGCAGATGGTGTTAGATCTGTACCGGGGCCTCATCAAAATGAGGCTGAAAGAGTGGTGGAGGGTGGACCGCTATTGTCGAGCGTGCATGCAGAAGTAAGATTCAACCCTCACGCGCATACAGATTCTCTGAATTGAAGTTTAAACTACGCACTTCTTGGTTCTTACCATTTCAGTGGGGAGGATAATGGACGCTGTTATCTATTTGGTATACTACCAGACTCAGGGACAGGCTAAGGCTTTAATTTATGAATGCTGCCCTGAATCTCTGGTTCGACTACGATGTCAACCTTCCCCACGTCCGTCCAGAGTGTGGATGACACAGACCCAAGTATATCGTACTCGGGCTCTTGGAATGCGGACGCACTAAATTATGCTCTGGTCTATCATGGGACCATACATTCCACCACACAAAATGGCGCCTCTGCCACATTTAATTTCCAAGGTGCGTAGTATTTTCCCTGCCATCTTTCAAGCTTCAACAACCGAGATATTGGCCAGGGCTTAACGCCGTTGGAGTGAACTTGGTAAAACCAGTATGTTCAGGTTTTGTTGCTGGAAGTTGGACTAGAGACGGCCAGACTGGCAAGGTTGGGATACCTTGCACTTCAGATATCCAAGAAGACTATCCATTATATCCTTACACTGCGGGTTCGTCGTTTGGTCTTAATACAATTATCGTGAGAAACGCCGGGAGTGTGCCCTTTCAACTTGATCGTTTTATCTTGGGAAATGTTACCAATGACACCCCGTCGTCGACCACCCCCGGCACACCCCCAAGCACGACGACGATTTCCAGCATCTCGACTGCCGCAATCAGTTCAAATAGTCCAGTCGTATCGAATTTACCGATTTCTGGAGTTACATCTCCTTCATCGAATTCAACTGATGCTGCTGGTATTGCGACTGCCCTCAATGCAGGGTCTCCATCAGCAGGTACGTCTGGGGGCACAACAACCAGTGGATCACCCTCCGGTGAGTCCTACTACTCATTGTAAGCAGGAATCTCATAGAAAATACCTACCACAAGGCGTCATTTCCCCACAACTGACGGGTGTTTCTAAGGACGCACCATCCTCTTCGAGTCCCCGCGCCCTTCCACTAGGTCCTATTATTGGTGGCGCCCTAGGTGCTCTTGCACTCCTTTTGTTATTTATATTCCTCCTCATAAAGTACCGACCGTGGAAAAGGGAGAAAAGTAACTGGGCAGAGACAGTGCCATCTTCGACCCTCACGCCGTTCAATATGCAAGAGACGCCTGTTGGATACTTTGGCTCCGACGAAAAAACAGCAGCGCTTGGGATAGCAGAACCATCTTTTCCATCTACTTCTGGTAAGTTTAATTCCTCGCGAGGTCACACTATTCCCCACCCACCTTCTTCAGGCCAATCGTCCCACATATGTTCTCCAAGGGCTCAATCCGACATAAATGACAATCCCACCGAAAACACTATTCATACCTCACAAGAAAGAGGTCCCCTCGACCCCGCATCTCCATCAACTCTAACTCCAGAGAACAGGGCATCTCTGGCACCGTCATATTCACCTGATCGACCGTTCCAGTCGGGGTTTTCAAACGTCTCTGCCAGTTGCGCGGCGGATGGTCCGCCTGCCTATCATAGTCTCAATATTCCCCCTGGGTCGGAGGCTCAGCCAATTCCATAAATTTGTATCAGCCGTTAGTTACCCCAAGAAGGTGGGGGATTGGCTTGATTTCTCCAACAGAAAACGTGGAACAAATTTAAAAAATCTTCCCCATCCCTTTCCAATCCTAGAGTATATTTGAGAAACATTTCAAATATGTTTGCAATATGCCTTGGAATTATACCAGGATAACATTTTGCGCCCCGTTTCATTTATTTAAATTTTAGTGAGTGCCAATTGTCGTCTAGACGCCTGTTTTCATGAAGATGATTATTTACCAATAAATCTTTACTATCAATGTATTCAACCCGTTATCGCTGCTTCATTACAGCTAGTGGTTGCTAATCGATAGCCCCACTTTGTGTTTGCAGCGCTCATGTAATTGTGGAGCGTCTACAAATAAATCTAAGCTAAATCAGGTAGGTCGTTCGACGCTCATGCATCGCTCATGATCAATCATCAACCACATTCATGATTCCTCACGCCTGTGAAATCCAACCCTTGCCGCTCTCATCATTTTCGTAAACCATGGCTTAGGAAATGGCCGACATATCTCAGCAGATGTCAAATGACAACTCTCAGCAGTGTTTGCCAATGACCCCACTCTGTGTGTCGATGGAGATTTCAAGATCTGTCACTACATGCTCCACGAGCGCTGCAAACGCGAAGTGGGTCTATTATTGATTAGTAACTAGTTGTAATAAATTAAAATCACGGTATACTTTTGCAACGGTTATTGTGGGCTTACCCATGTATACATGCTGTCATTGATGACCTTGAAAATGGCGAACATCCGAAAATGGCTACTAAGGCTCCTTCAGCAAGTTTCAGGTCAAACTTTCTGTCAGTATGAAGCAAACCATATTCTCTCCGAGTCATATTCTATTTTAAATTGAAAATTTCCACTGAAGATTTATGAAAATAGATTCAATTCCGATTTTAGCGCTGGGAGTGATTCAGACTATTCTCCATTTGGACGTGGCAATCCTCCCATACGTGGCGCAGAGATTTGCTGGCCTATATCGGGCATTTTGTAATCTCAAGTCCATCTCGTACACATGCCATGTACCACATCATGGACCCAACTCCAATTTCCGATCATTTTGAGAGGCAAAGAACTTTTTTGTACAACTAATTATAGAGCTCAGCTACGCGATCAAAAAACACTAAGGCGTGTACTTATGCGATGTGAATTGAGGGAGATACAGTCGATCGAAAGTTTGGGGAAAACGGTGTGTTTCAAGTTGGCTTAACTGCGCCAACTATTTCGACCAGTAACGCGTCAACGCGTCAGCCGTAACGCCACCTTGAAAACCACTATGGCTATAGGACCTGAACTGAATGATACCCTTCAAAACGGAGGAATTTGCACTTATGACATTCAGGTTTAGATTGATGATGTTCTAGGATCAAGCAGGAACGATTACAATAAAAATGACGACGACGAGAGTTGAACTGAATCGAAAGTGCTTGGTGTTTTTCTAGCCGAGTGAGATTCTTCAAATTGAAATTGGAGTTTAAACTGCGCACATCCTTGGTTCGCACCATTTCGGTGGGGAGGATAAGGGAGGCAGGTATTGGGGGTGTTGATGGGACTGACGGAACCAACTTGAAACGGACGAATACAGTACTAAACCCCACACCAGTGCCGACACCATAGCATGGCACAAGTGACGAAAAGCCAAATCCAAACACCAAAATCCATACGATCCAAATCCTCCACACCTCACCCCACACTAAAAACCCGTCACCAAAATTTCCCAAACACACCCCCAGTCTCCCCACCACTAACGCCACCCGCACCACCACCACCACCACCACCACCACCCAAAAATAACCCAACACCCTCCTGCAACGCCAAAGCCACGCTAACAGGTCGTATAGGCGTGGAATCAAACACGTGTGGACATGGTTGAATCAGAGGTTTGTAGATTAGATTTAGGTTTGAAGTAAGGTTGAGCGATTCGAGATCTTTTTCGTGGATTGACGGTTGGACTGGGGTTGCTGATATTATTGTTGATGATGTTGATGATGATGATGAGGAGGACAGGTTATTACGTGCGGATTTGAGACGGGTTAGGATCTATTAGTTGGTTGGTTAGGTAAAAGAAGATTGTTAAGAAAAAAAAATACATGCCTGTTCATACAAAACGATTTCACCATCCAGATAATCCCCAACTACAGTCCTGACATCTTCAATTTTCTGTTCATGATACACATCCATCTCAGCCATCGTCGTGTTCAAAACAGTTTCGCAGCGGGAGGCTGTGGGTTCGTCCGCCTGTAAAAGGTTTTGATTATCAAAAACAACTTAGTCGGAGGGGAAAGAGAGAAAGAGGGAAAAGATACTAACATAGTTGACACCTGCACCTATACCAATCGCTTCTCTATACCGCGTTAATGTAGAGCTATGGGTCTTGATAACACCCTATCCAAACAAACCAAAGATGAGCACTAAGCCTCAAGCTTCAAAGCGAAAGGAAAAAAGATAACAAAATACTCACTTCATACACAGCAGCAGGATGCGCTAACAATTTCAACGATTCATGAATTGCCAATTGCGTTCTTCGAGCCTTGTATCATAATACATAAGTTAAGCCTGCGAAAAAAAAAGAGAGGCAGTGGAGGCAAGCCGGACGTACATGACCTTCGTACAAATTCGCAACCGTTTGGAGTGTATCAGCAGTTTTTTGAACCGCTTTAGTTAATTTTAGACATTCTGTGGAGGTGAGATGTGTTTAGTAACGAAGCATAGAGGTTGGAGGAGAATATGAAGGGATGAAGATGGACAGGATAGGATGTTAAGGATGGGCAGCACTTAAATTGATACCAAAAACAAAAAAACAAAAACAAAAAAAAGGATGGACAGCACGGAAATGATTGAGAGTGCATGACCAAAATGAGAACGGGACGAAACGAATGAATCGCGCCACACTAACCTACACATCCCTCTCGCCAACACCAGGCCCCATACGAGTTAATCAAGCCTTTTGTTTTGCCATTATGATTGTTATTAGAGTGTTCATCCTCTTCAATAGCTGGCATTGTGGATGCCACAGATTTTGAGGTGATTAAGGAGAGGAGAGAGTACGAGAGAAGACGTTCTGCTTTTGACATTTCTGTGGTGAAACAAATGAAAAGTGGGCGAGTTCTTGTCAAATATGAAGAATGAAGAAATGAAAGGGAGCTACCAATCCTAGATTCCCTCACTTTCCCAAACACAGTCCGAAGTCCTTGAATGCCCTTTCCTACCGCCTTTGTATGGGCCTGGAAACAATGAAGGGTATCTTCCGCATCTTCAAGATCGAGATTGAAAGCAGGATGATACACTCTAGCATAGAATGCTGGACCTGCAGGGGGCATAGACAGGTGTTGAGGAAGCAATCTAGTCCATTCCTATTCAATAATTAGTTAGCTAAGAAATTTCAAAAGAAATCATCCAACTACTCACACTCTCACTCTCACACCCCAAAAAGAAGACAACGATCTCCGCATACCTAACGACAGGATGCCTAACAATTTTATTCAAATACCGTTCTAAATCACCCCTCCTAGCTTCTACGAAATCCTCGCTAAACCGACCTGCGTATTGTTTTTCGGGTAAAGGGGGTAAAGCGATCCCTGGGAGACGACGAGAAAGAGCTGTATGGAGCATAACGAAATGAGAGAAACGACGCAGGACTGTGATACGCGTCGTAGATGAAGATGAGGTGGGAGAAGGTGGATGGCGATCTTCTGGATCGGGTACCTGAACCCAATCCGTTGGTGGTGGGACAGATGGGAAGATGGAAGTGACATTGTACATCGTATATGCACCAGAGAGAACAGAAGATCTTTTAGAGGGAGAATGTACGAGAACACTGAAAGGGGGTGTTTTGGCCCTCCATGAAGGACCAGCATCCACAGAATGGCAATCAGCTTCACCCAATCCAAGTCGAGCGAGCCGAAGATGCTCTTCCTCGTTGGCTTCAAACGTAGACGCACTTGTGTCCTCTTTGGAATGCCCAATGCCTTTTGATTCTACAGCGGGACTACCAGAGAGTATGAAGGCTTCAGCACCACTGGTGACGAAACTCGAAAATCGATTGATAGATTTACCACCAAGCAGGCTTTGGAACGGTCCGCGCCATTCACCCGTGTTTTGAATAACGAGCTTGTGCGGAGAAGCGCTCCTTCGTGGAGTAACAGATCCTTCCCGTGTTGTAAGTTCAGATGTTAACTAGACTTTGTTCAACATTTGATATGATATTCGGAGGGGTTTTGATGATAGATACCGTATAATAAGATTGGGGTAACAACCCAACCTCTCCCAACGAATCACGTACCAAACTCCATCCTTCACCCACATCCTCTTTGATCACCTCCACTTCATCTCCGGCCTCCACAGATAATTCTCTAAACTCGGCCTTTCCTTCGAATTTGTATAATGCGCGTGCTGGATATGTGATTTCTTCTATATCATCCTCATCTGACGCTATTGCAGGGACATTTGATTCAGATAGACACTTCCTCGTCGAAGACAGTGATGTGTGGCCACCTTCCAGATGTTCTGTCCATGCTGTTGATGTGTTGATCCCTGAATCGAACTCTGATACCGGACGTGGAGGTCCGGGGGGATACCTTATGCTCGACCTTGGAAGCGTGGCCATACAAGAATCGTGATGATCGTCGGGAATGGATGGTTCTTTCAAAGAACAAAGATAAGATTAGATCAACAATTTTCCCATGAACATTATGTGCAGTAAGGTACAGTAACAATGTCTAGACGTGTAAGTACTCTAAGAGGATTCGACAGCGAATAAATATATGAAAAAGTCATGCTTGATAGTTTCCAACCCAATGATGTTCATATGCGATCTTCCTTTCCTACTCGGAATGTATAAAATGTCCCTTGACACCAAGTTTGCACTTCTCACAACCCGTTCTCGGACCAAAAAATACGCGTCTTTTAGTCGATGATGACGGTATTTGGGAGAACGAAGTAGAAGGTGAAGATATTACCATTGCAGTCGGGCTCGAATTAGGCGGGGTTGATGGTCGAGTTGAAGGATGCTGCTGTTCTTCACTCTGATGTTTGTTTGGTGGGGTAGTAAATGTGATCGGTGTAGGAGGTAACACATTAATAGGAGGATGTATCCTTTCAGAATATCGCTGCCGACGCAGAGTGTTTGGAAGCTGGGATTCAATAATAATATGCTGATGTGGGGGTGACACCGGGGTAGGGGGAGGACATGAAGAGGGTTGAAGAGGCTGTAACCCACTCTCATCAGGTTCCATAAACTTTTGGTTAAGAATATTAATTATCTGCGTTACAAAAGAGAGAGAGAAAACAACGCGCCATTTCAACATCCGGTGCCTGCACTGGGAAGTGATGAGTCACTGGAGGATAGATAGTGCTATTAATGGTCAACCCTCCTGCTTGCTGCACCCAATCTTCGGAGGGATATCGACTGCTATTGGCGGAACTAGTGCTGAAATGTCGATATCCTATGCTAACATCACCCGTAGCAAGTGAGAGGCGTTTCTAAAATAACAAAAGAACGACACAGATGAGTGCGCGACCAACACTTGAAGCAATAGAATGCATACAGAAGGTCGATCCCCAGGACTTCCATCTGGCGAATGTGCCCTTTTTCCTGAAGTCATTGCGAATTGACGAGGATTTCGAAACGGCGAGGAGCGAGTAGAATGGGGGTTTTCCTCCATCACCATGAGTGTGAGATACTTGTAAACAAAGAATCCCTATACTATGCAGGACATGTTAGGGTCGGAACAAAGGAATGCACCTCTACAATGAAACTTGTTATTGCCGGTGGTTGAAAGGTCACGCTATGATCAAATGTGATACAATTTGCCGAATTTAGTAAAGCAAATCAGTTATATTGACAGAGTACAAAGATACAAATGATTCTACATGTATATTTGATCTACGACAAGAGCTGGAAAGCAACGATGAGAATATTTCTACCCATGTATGTCCCTAGAAAAACGAGCGAGATGATTATCACAACGCTAGCAGCGCTCATCCTTGCATCTGCAAACCACCGCGGGGCAATCTGGGCTCTCCTGCAACATATTCTTCTCCAGTCTCTGCACGAAGCATGTCGTTTAGCCACGCGCCATTGGGCTTAATCTTGATACCACGGTGGTACATGACAGCCAAGTACAACCAGGCAGCAGCGTTTCCAACGGTGCCGACTTCATCGGATACATGAGTCCTCGCGTATTGACTCATCTCCCTATACAAAGCCTCGTCGGTATACAACTCGTAAAGGTGCTTCGCGACAGCCTCATGGTCACCAGGAGTGACCAAATAGCCTGACTTGCCGTCCTCGATTTGAAGGGGAATACCACCAGTGCGGCAAGCAATGACGGGCTTGCCTGCATGGAGAGCCTCGGAAACCTTGACCTCGAAACCTTCACGCGTAGAAAGTTGGAGGGCAATTCTTGAGTTTGCCATCAGCGCGTTGAGAACTGAATAATGTTTGAGCGTTATTTTGATCAACGAAAAGAAATAAACACACGTTGGTCGCTTGGAGGAAGTCTCATAACGACGATATCCTTGGAGTAAATTTTGTATGGTTCGGACGCAATGAGCTGCATCACTTGATCATAAATGATACTGGCGTCAGGATCATCAACAGCGCCATGACCACACAATAATAATTGAGGATGCTCTTCTTCCGACAGGTCGGGAGACTTCGCCTTAAGCATGTTGCGGAACTTGTAGTAAGAATCAATGACATCGGGAATCCCTGAAGACGCAATCCTTGAGATAATGCAATAGCTATAGAGGGAAGTCGTACCCTTGGCAGGATCAAATCGAGCGATTTGGACAACGTAGTCGCGCTGCGGCCAGCGAAGCTCCGTCATTTTTTCCTTAGCACAAAGATTTCTGAATTCTCCCATGTAGAACTGGGAATCCCTAATGTGATTGGTAAGGTGAGAATAAAAGCGGACACATGGTAAATTCATACCAAGGGTCAAGCTCCTTGTTGAGACCATCGAGCCTAGAAGAATAAGATGAATAACGGAAATGCCTGTACTAGTTTGATGCTTACCAGTCAGTGGCAGCACCCAAAAGAGCCAATTTCTCCAAAGGTACATCACTTGGCACAAATTTGCTGACGGGGTGACCTGTAAATTTGTTAGATTCACAGTTTCAGAACAAAGGGTAGTGAGCTTACTGATGAAGAGATCAGCGAGTTGAATGTTCTTCCAAAGGTATTTCCAGACTTCTTCCTGGGGAGATCCCGGTTTGTGAACAAGGTCGCTACGGATTTCGATGTGTGAGCGATACACAATGGGAAGGTCCGGGCGGACTTTCTTGATTAAAGGAATGAGACCCGGCATCTGAGGGTCATCTAGTTTAAGAGAAAAACCGGAGTTGTTGAGATTGTCATCTTATGTAAAGTTGTGTGTACTAACCGATGAATGCAACATCGACGCCACCGGGAGCAAGTGGTCCGCCTTCAGCGGTCCATCTCAATCCGTTTTTAAGGATCCAAGCATCGAACCCATCTTTGGCTTCTTGGGTCAGACGAAGGTCAGGTGCGGCAACGCCTTGCAAGATATTGTGGTTGTTTTTGGTAGTACGGAAGACGCTTGGCGAAGGGTTTGGAACATACCTATTAATTAGAAAAATAAGAATATTGAGTGGGTGAATGGAATCCAAAGAGTTGAAACGAACCAAGCGGCGTCGACATCCAGAGCACTAAGGAATCGGATGAGGGCATGACGCATCTGGATAAAAATAGAATGTAGTGTTGGACTATCTATTTATAGATCAACCACGGACCAGAGCGACACCACCTATGTACAATGTAACGTCAAGATGCCATCGATATGATAAGGATAATAATCACCTCCTTGCGGGGTCGAAGAGAAGAATCCAATTCTGACTTTCTTCTCGCGCAACTCATCAGCGAGCTTGATCACCGCATTCCAAGTCCTTTAACACAATATAAGAAGATTATGTATATAGATTTCATCATACGGTACCTGGGACCAACAGTAGCTTTATATTCGTCGATATCGTCAAGTAGATGAACTTTGCCGCCTGCGTCGACTAACACCTGATTGCGGGGACCGATGCTAAGACGGGGATTATTGCCAGGTCCAAAGTGCATTAAACATTTGCGTGCGGCCGAGTCGGCCTGCTCGTCAACAGTGCGAGGAATGGGAAGACGCCCAGAAACGCTGGCCTGTAAGCCAGACATAGCCTTCAATTGAGCAGAATCCACATAAACAGTGGGAGTTTCAGCGCCAGAGGGGACGTAAGACCCAGTGGTGGAGGAAATACGATGCTTAACATTGGGACGCGTGAGGGAGTCCGTATGGAAAGGTTTGATGTTGAAGACATATGGGACGATGTCCATATCCAACCAGAGACGAGTGCATACATTCGGAGACTAGATGGAAGGTGTCAGAAAACGCGATCGAGAAAAGATCGCGAAGATGTACCTCCTTGAGCAAGGCTAAAGTGATACCAGCTCCCAAAAACTTACACAGGTGCTCAATGGAGAACTTGCGAAGAATCTGGAGAACGAATTGCTCGATCTCTTTCGCGTTCTTGTCTGGGTTCTTGGGGTTGTATGGAATGACCATAGACGCGAAATCGGCGCTATAAACCGAGTCGTGAATGGACACTGCGATCTCATACTGGGTATTGTTATTGACCACAGCGCCTGCGACTGCGGCCCACATCGGCTATAAAAAAGATGAGCAACGATGAAGCCTAGTAGGGTTGAGACTGACGGTTAAGCTAGCATAGGTGGCTGTAACGTGGGGTTTCTGTGAGTCGACACTGGATGAAAGCCTACGCCTTACTGCTGCAGATGGCACAGATTCAAATGAGAAATGTGCCATTGTAGTGGTACAAAGAGAGGTAAAGATTGAACGTAAGTCCTGTTTTATAGCAAAAATAGAATTGGGTCTGGGGTTAACCGCATTCGGACCTCACGTTTCTTACTTTTCAATCTCCGCAATTTCCCTATAGCGGGTTCTCTTCTCTCTGCATGTCCGTCAGATGCAACGAATGTGGTTCAACAACGGTTTGGGACGACGACGTTGGTTCAGCAGTCTGCACAAACTGTGGTTCTCTCACAGATCCTTCACAATCAGTTCTCACTTCAGCTCATTGGAACGATACCATTGACTCTTTTACTTGGGATCCATCGGCTTCTACCACTCTCAAATGTCTTCGCACAGGTAATAATTGGGATCTGCCAGGTCAAGGGAAAGAATCACGAAACAGGAAAAATAACGTGAATATACATCTCACTCTCACCATTGCAACAATTAATAATGACTCTTTTCTCTTGCTAGTATGCTATGTCGGAGTTTATCAAGTCTCTCGCGTTGTCACTCAATGTCTCCGGTCTATCCCCACGAACCATTACCTTGTTTAATCAGGTCAAGGCCGTTAGCAACTTCAAGTGGGGTAGCAAGTCAAGATCCGTGGCTGGGGCGTGTCTCTCTATCGCCCTTCGTGAGTCTAATCGGCCGGATTTCCTGAGGGACATAGCTTCCGTGCTTAAGATTCCTACGGTTGTACTCACACGCGAGTTCAACTCCGTCACCTCCTTGCTCAAACTTTCTTTATCCTTGGCGGATCCCTCTATCCACATTTCCACGATTCAGTCGCACCTGACATCTGCTTTGAGAGAACACCAACGCGAGTCCTGTCTTCCCACATCTCTTATGAAAACATTGCAATCGCTTTGCTTACGCTCTGTCGCCAATACTGCCATGTCTTTGAGTCAACTTTTTGGTCGACTCAATCCCGGGCATGATATATTCCATCTTCCCACAGCTCCGACCGCCTGTGGTATGTTTATGTTAGCTTTGGAAGCCGAGAACCGGGCAATTTTGAACCCGTTAAGCGACCTGGCCCAATGCTTAGGCGCTAGATATCACGTCGTGAAAGGTGTGGTGATGTCGCGTTACAAAACAATCCAAGACGAAATCGCTCTATGGGTTGAGAAAATACCCTGGCTGGATAAATATGAATCCAAAGGCGGTCGGGCCAAAGTTGCCAAACGACTTATTGTCGCCCGCGGTCTCAAGGATGTCATAAATTTTCAGGAAGAAATCTGGCAAATGACTGTCCGGCCGGTGCTTGACCTGGACCTCAGCGATGATGAAAATAACAATGAAGGGAACACTTTCGTTGTTTCAGGTGGTAGTCTTGACATTTCACGACCTCGTAAACGACGGAAAGTTAGTCATGTTCAGGCACAAGCTACAAATTTCTTGCTTAATCCTCTCTGTCACGCTGTTCCGGTATCAAAAGTCCCCACCTCCACTCTCTCAGGCAGGACACCAGGCATATTTCCCACAAATGAACTACCATTGGCAGCATACATCCTTACAACCTCCACGCTTGTTTGTCGCCCTCCTACTCGTCTTCAACTACTCGCCCTCGATCGTGGAGGCGTAAACGAAGAGCAAATACCTGACGAAGATCTATTTGCAGAAGGCGAACTGGAGAAAATGTTAAGAGACGAAGGTGAAGTGCAGATGCTCCGAGAAAGCTTAGGATGGAAACAAGGAGAAGACGCCAAGCTGGATGAAGCAGACGCACCTTGCAAAAAGAGTAGAAACCCGAGGAAAAATCGTTCAAAAGCGGCCATGATATCCGAGGAGGGTATGGAAGTGGACAAGTTGGACGGAGCAGTTCCGATACCACGAAAGAAGACCCGTCTCAATGTGGAAGCAATGGCACTTTTCTTGGCTGGTAAAACTGATGAGGAAAGCAGTTTGGAAGAAGGAGCAATTGATGATATCGATGCTACCTTGATGATGGGTCTGGTAGACTCTGTTGGTTCTTCGGAAGATGAAGATGAAGAAATTACTGTTCTTGGAGATGTTTACAAGCATGAGAATCGGAGGCATCCAGACGAAGACTACCCATCGCTCCTTGGACCCACACAACCCATGGGAGAAGAAGCTGGCGAAGAGGTTGTTCTTGAACATTGGCGTTTATCAACACCAGAACGAAGCGGTAGTGACTCTCGATATGAAGAAGAGTACGATTGATTTCCTTGATCTCAAGACTCTTTTTTCATCATTTTCAGGCGTCCTCCTTGACCTAGCTTGTTCTTTGAACATCATCTAGCCATCTACAAATTCGCTTTTCTGGAGATCACTAGAGACGCATTGTCTCGATTTAGGCATTGTTGCACGCGCAGACCTTTGTGTAAGTCGCATCTTGTTTTAAAAATGTAACGATCTTGCATATTGAACTGGTTTCCTTCCCGTTCACTATTTTTTGGTGTGCGCAAGTTGCCCTCAATTGGTTCTACGTTCAAAGCTTGAGTTTCACCGTCTAGAACCACAAGTGAGTTCGTGACTGCGCTTCGTAATAGTCTCTGTCTTTTCTTTTTCTGTCTTTGCGGGACTTCGGGTTGTCAGTCTTTGTTTCTTCCGCCCCAAACGCGTTGTCAGCCTCAGGCACTTGAGCCTGGACTCTGTTGCGCCACAAAAGCGTACCAGGTGACCTGACTTGCCTCACAGCGGGTACTAGGTTTACGGTCGTTTTTCCACTCTGTTGGTCTGCCAAACACCCCTTCAGTTTTCTCTTCGGTCCTGAACCTCCTTCGAGCCAGGTGGGCCCTGGTTCCATGTCTACATATCAAGATACTAGCTTTAGATGAAATGGGCAGAGTCCCCATTTAAAACTTTAACGCCACGCGATGTGCACGGTGCTGTATATTCCTGAAAGCCTAATTGAAGGTCTAATTATTATATGTACCTGAATAAGGCCTCAGTGGGAATTCAATACACATTTCAATGAAGTTTTTTTTCCCGCTCGCCGAAGGGAATCAATAATATCCATGCACATAAAATGTCATGCTATGTAGCTTTCTTTGCCTGAAGTATACATGAAAGAAATGGAAGAAAAATTAACAGGGAGTAAATTGTAACAAGCTATAGAAAAGCGTCATATGTTATACATCCTTTCACTAAAATTACGGATATATGAACCAAGAGTCGTAAGAAAAGAATCGGAACGATAAAAGAAGTGGGTACGGTGAACACTACATACAACAAACAGCAAGTTTGTAGCCAAGGTCGTCGTATCATACTTGAGGGCCTTTCGCAGCAATAGGTATGGTCTGCAGGTTAGAAATGTAAGGTGCGTTACTCGAAGCTGGCACTCTTGACCCCAGTCGAAGACTGTCCCCATATGGCACATCTTCATTTTCATCTGCAGTCTGCACTCCATCATATCTCTCTCTCCATACATCCTCCAAACGCTCAGCTTCAAGACGAGGTACAGTCCCAGCCAATGCATCATCATGATCGTCATGACTCGCAGGACCTCCAACGCCATGAAGGCCCTGATCACCTCCAAACGAGTGGAGATTGTGAATCGGGAGCAGTTCGTCATCTTCACGTTTGATGCGTGGGGAATAAGGACGATGAGAGAATTTGGAGGCTAGGCCGGGATAATATTGGCGGTAGGAGAAGTAGGCGAGGACGGTACCAAGTATGGAGCCTACGAGGACGTCATGCCAGTGGTCTGAACGAGAGTTGAATGAGGCATGTGGAGAAAAGATAAATATGATAGATACGTACGGCGGTTATCCATGGTCCGAGAGATGGCTACGAGAGCGGCTCCAACAAAGGGCGTAACTGCTATCCATGCTTTTCCCTTCAGATCCAATACGTCAGCGATATCCATCTAAGGAAGAAAAGCCAAAAGTAACCCACCGTATGACCTTTGCTATCAAACAAATGAAGCTTTCCAGCAAGATAGAACCCTAAAAATCCAAGTCCAGCGAAAGACACTGCAGAGAGTGCATTTTATGAATATATGTGCTATGATTTTAGCAGTGACAGAGGACGTACGACTAGAATGTCCCGAAGGGAAACTACGGAATCCGTCTCGCATAATAGCTATATCTGTTTGGGTGCATAAAGTCGAGTTTGTCAATTTATAAGGAGGGTCTGAAATGCCTGCAGGCAGTTGGCAACGGTCGAGAAGGTCTAAGCCATACAATATTATAAGCAGAGCGGAGGGAAAGGATGGGCAGGTTACCTGGTCGAGGTCGTCCAACGGTGAGTTTTACCACTTCCGTGACAGCACCTGTCAATGCCAATCCTAAAAACCCTGTGGAGTACAAGATACTTATCAGATACAAGACAAGACAAAACAAAATGTGTGCGAACCTCCAAGTGCGGCTGGATGAAGAAAATACTCGTCAGGAGTGCGGAGATGTGTATAAATATATGACGAACCATTGTGAAAATCCCACCAGGACCGTACAGTAACAAAGTTAACTAAAGCCATGATAATCAAAGGGGATAGAACTGCTATCAGGTACAAGGCGAGATTCTAGAGATACAGGGGTGAACATTGAATAGAAATGAAGACTGACATTAACATACCGGAACACGTTCATGTACAGCAAAACTAATAAACGTCATTCAGGGGGATCTTCAGAGGGTTAATAGATAAACCTTACGGGTGTCGTATCCTTTTAATGATTGTCAGTGGCGCTGGTGTATGTGGAGATAGAAGCAACATACGAAGTGTCTGTCACTGAGAAATCCCTCCTAAAGCCATCGACATTGTCAAGGAGAAGGAATAGGGCACTACGTATTGAATATTTAGTGAATCGGTACAGTTGGAATTCCCCAAAGAAAACATACGCAAGAACAATTGTAATGACCCTGGAAGTCGAGAGATGAGGATATCGCAGGATGAGGTAATGGACAAGCTCACCAGTCTGGAGCGTATGAAAGAAGAAGTTTGTTGCGTCGAGTAGGAGAAATGGGGCGTCTAGCTGAAGGATGGGTGGGTTTGAATGGGAACATGTCAAAGATGGAATGCTTCAAAGTTGGAAGCGAATCTGGGAGACGAACATAGGGCATCTAGCCTATACGTGGCTCCACAGGTTAGGCTTAGGCTAAGGCAGCGCCACTTTAGTCAATTGCCATCAATCTACTTCCCATCCATGTCCCTCTCATTAACATGGCTTCCAGGTAAGGAATTAGGCTTCTATACAATATATCTTCATACTATATTTCAATGCAGAATACGACGTCATGCTACAGGAAATCGCGTCCTCAGACACTGTCGAGTGCGTTTTTTTCCCCCCATTGATTCATTCCAAAAGTATCTCACTATCTCTTTCCCAGCTCAGACTGGAATAAACTTCGCGATGTGATCAAATATAAGATAGAACAGGTGGTTACTCACTCGTACGTTCAAAAATCAGTGTTTCTAATCCACTTTTTTCTATAGAACATCTCACTCTTCTTATCAACAACCCAGAAACCTCCATTACCTGCCCCATATCTCCCTACCAATACACCTTCAGGTGGTCTCAAACTACCTCCTTTTCTGCCGCGAAAAATCACTCAAAATTTCTTGAATGATCCTCCTACAAGCTACATGGATAAATCGGAGGCCAACGAGATGAAGCAGCAAATCTTTGCACAACTCGATGAATTCGATGAGTATGCATTCCGATTTTCTCCTTACATCTAATTTAAAATTTCATCTATCACCATTATTTCAGTAGCCCACCTTTTACCATACAACGGCTCTGCGAGTTATGCATCAAACCAAAACAGCACTACACCTCTGTAGGCAAGTACCTTCGCGCCGTCGAAAAATCCGTCTTGGTTACTTCCACATGGTCAAGTTTCCCACCTCTCACTCAGAGTGAGATCCATTCATATGGACGAAGCGCAACCCTACTTGGATCAACGCTGCAATCGGCGCCTAGTACCCCCCTCTTCTCACCCATTCCCTTCCTACACGACGACGCGCGCCGATCTAAGTCTCGCAGCCCACCTCCAACACCTTTATCTTTAAATCCCTTGGCTGACGAGCCTCTGGAAATGAAAGCCTTAGGTCTAGTGGACGAATTGGATGACCCAAGTCCTGGGCATATGAGTGATCACCCTACAGCATTAACTTCCGTCACCTCTATCGAAGGTTCATCACAAACGCGACCTTTTCAAAGTTTGGAACAACGGTTCGTCAAAGCAGAAGATGCAATGGACACTAGTAGCAATGGACAGAGTGATATAGATCATATGGACATGGACGAAGATAAAGAAAACGCGAAATCGTGATTAACGACAATGTACTACTTACCATGGGTATGTGTAGCTTAATGAAAGAATCTTTCTCGTCTTTTCCGTTCAAGCAAAATTCTGCTTTATGTTCTCAAGCATAACATTCATACGAAGTTTCATATTAGGCTGCCCTCTCCCTCTCTCAATGAACCTCTTAGTATTACTCCCACCATCCTTCCTGCCCTGATCACGTTTTTTCAGAGGATTAGACTTGAAAGTATGCAGTGCCGATTGTGAATACGCCTCCCGTTTCAGTTCACGTAATGAAGGCGGTTCCACAGGTTGAGAATCCTCCTTTGAAATTTTTTGCATTTTAGTAGGTGGCGCGTCCGGTGTCCGGGCTTTCGAACGTTTGACAGGCAGTTCCGGATGAATATGTGCCCGAGAGGGATGTAGATGCGGACGTAGCTGTTCTCCTGATATTCTGGTCGGCGATGCCGTAGGCTGTACATCGTCAGAATGACTTTTGGAGTTATCTTCCACATCTCCTTCCTCTTCATCGTAGACAGGTATATCCAATTTTGAGTTGGTAGCAAGGCCTTCTTTCTTTTTTTGAGCCTTCCATTTTGATTTGATCTTGGTCTTTTCGACCCAAGCCTTTTTCAACTTCTTCGCTGTTTTGTCTAGAGTTACTGAAAGGATCAGGAAAGTGGATTTGTATGGCCTTACCTCTATCCGTTGGGTAATACTGAAAAGTTGGAGGTCTTTTCCGCTTGATTCCCGTCGCCACCGAGCTCGAGTCAGCCATATTGACGAATCAATGTCAGTTGAATGCAGCCGTTAGAGCCGAAGTGTGCTGTGCTGTGCTGACGCTGGATTACATAAACGTTGTTGTTGCATCGTGCCTTCTGAGAGTTGTCTTGAAAAGTCCTTTTTCCCAAACCCCCCCACTCAGCCTTTTTTTTCAACCTTCTATCACTCGCATGAGCGTTCAAAATCTCAATTCCTACGGTGAGTAAATGTGAGCTCCTAGTCGATCATCAAGAAAACTGACAGTGGATGTATTGTTTTTTAGATCCCTTTGCTGACGAAGGCGACCCGCTCGGAGACAGCGCTGACGTTGGATCCACTGCCGATTATATTCATATTCGTATCCAACAACGCAATGGGAGGAAGACTTTGACCACCTTGCAAGGGTTACCAAAACGTATAGTTCCGCTTTCCCCCCAATACCTTAGTGTGTCTAGACTAATTTCATAATAGAATACGACTCCAAGAAACTTCTAAAGGCTTTCAAGAAGGTCAGCAGCGACGTTTTTTGTCTATCCATCGGAATCTGATCAATTTACATAGGAATTCGCTTGCAACGGTACTCTCGTCGACGATGAGAAAATGGGCCAAGTCATCCAGCTCCAAGGAGACCAGCGTGCCAAGATCTCCGCCTTCCTCGTCGAGAATGGCCTGGAGAAATCCACCATCAAGGTGCACGGATTCTAAACCGCCACACCGCCACATCCCATATGTTCGGGTCATTCGTAGCAAGAGAGAAATAGGAGGGATGTACAATAATAATTCTTGTGTTGTTGTCGTTGGTTTCTTTACTTTCCTAGACATGATCTTCGCATGTGGATCCGCTATCGGACGGCCCCGTAGACTTTCTAATGTTTCTATCTCTTTTTGTTCTTGTGTTTGTTTTGTACCAGTTCCCGTTCAGCCGAGCAAGATTCTTGTATGCCTTACTTTCATAAATATATGTATTTTCCATTCTGGGGCACATGTATCTGGCGTAAGAGCATGACAGGTGAATAAAGGACAAGAAAGATATTTGGTTAGATGTTTAAAAGCCCTGCTTGATAAGTAGGTTAGGTCTTCGCAAGTCGGTGGACTCAGCTGCATGTTCTGCAATATAACAGTTAGATGGCGCGGACAACAATCGAGAGTGAAATTATTTGATTTTATCAAGTGGCCTGGAAGAGCCATGTCAGCCTGGAAAGGGTACATTAATGGGAATGCATACCTGTTGAACCCTCCGCGCCTATTGAAAAGAATTGAATATTCACTTTAGAAAGAGGAGGTGCCAAAAAAAAACAACCCACCTATTCATATATTGACGCCAAGTCCTCACTTTCTTGATGTTAACACCACCTTCCTGGTTGCCTACAACGGCCTGACCCTGTCATGCATAAAAATAAGCTCAGCTCCAAGGAAATGGTAACATCTACAGACCTTGGTCGATCCAAAGTTTGAGAGACCCATGAACGCCATCATGGCAGCGTCGTCGTCGTTCGTATCATCCATAGCTTCCCCTTCCTCATTTGGCAGATCCGGAGTATCTGGGTCTAAGTTTGGACGGGATTGTGAGGACGAAGTAGCCTTTGGTGGATCTGCAAGGGGCAAAAAGGATGAGATGGGAAAATGAAAGGGTAGAGAACAATCCTAACCATTCGGCGCCGTTTCTGATTTGGATGGTGTGTGGTCTTTTACCTCATCTTCTCGAGGCTTTCGATCTTCACGAGCTGGAGCATCTTTGTCGTCTCTTCGAAGAGGTTGTCTATCATCACCACGATCCCGCCTTCGGTCGTCCCCTCTTCTATCCCGTTCACGGTCACCTCTTGGATCACTACGTCGGTCGTCTGGTCGGTCCCGCCTATAATCTCTCTCTCGTCTGTCTATAGAATAAATCAGTACGTATACATGAGTTGAATTGAGAGACAGACCTGCTCCTCCTCGTCTTTCTCTATCTATATCTCTGTCAGGACCTCCCCTGCGCGGACTGCGTGACCGACTGGATCGTCTTCGACCTTCACCCCGGTAAGATCCACCGCCACCCCTACCTCCCCGAGAATACCTATCCCTGTCTCTGTCGTCCCGTTCCCAGCTTCGTTCCCGCTTTTTAGTTTCCGTTCGAGACGACATGAGAGAAAGGGTACCGCGACGTGACAGTACAGTAACGGCGTGACGAAAGTACTCATTCAGTAGTGCCAGGTGGTTCCTCCATGAACAACGCCGTGTCAAGAGTGAGTGCAAGTACGTCTTTTCTTTTTACTTTTCATGCTTATTTGCCGTTACTTATGCGATTTATCAGCACTCAGTCATGCCTCCCACATACTTCTCAAGGGCGTGCCGACAACAGCCACCTCTGGCGACCTTCGTCGGGCTGTCATGCTAGCTGGGGTACAAGGCATCACTGAAGGTATGCTAACTCGCATACGAAACCGCTCCTCGAATTGAAAGATTTTTTTTGGCAGTATCTCTCATTTACCGGCGGTTTGCACCCACTGGGGAAGCCCTTCTGACTATGGCTGTTCCGGATTATGCACAAGACGCCCTTCGTGCAGCGAATAAAATCACATTTACGGGTAGTGAGGAAATCAGTGCTTCGCTGACCATAGATTCTCGGTTCTCCCGCCAACGATCTCGTGGTGTGCAAGGACGAGCCGACGCTCTGAATAGAGGTCTTCTCGGATCTGGACCTTCTGCTGGCTTCCCAAGCCGAAAGACGGTGACAGTTTCCGGTGTTCCTGGAAGAGCGACAGTTCATAACATCAGACAACTCGTTCAGGAGTTTCAACTTGCAGATGATGAGACAAATTCTGTGTTGCAGGCCCCTCTGTAAGTCTTCCTTCAAACTAATTCCTGAATTAATCATCTAATTCCTCTATCTAGACCGGAGAATAAGTTCTCAATGTATACGCGGTTTGTCGTAGTGCTTGCGTCAGAATCCGAAGCGCAGAGACTTGTTAGAAAGTTTCATCTCACCCCATTCAAAAACCAGACGACCTTAAAATATATGACGGCTGCAGTAATATACTAATTTGTTATACATAAAATCGGACACAGAGACCAAAGCGAGAAATCCTGAATGGACGAATAAGGACAGACATAATCATAGTATTAACGAATTTTTGGGCAGGCTTCACATCCTTTCTGCCTCCATCTCTTCTTCGATCCTTGTTCTCTGAACCTGATGGAAAGGTGAGACATACAATTTAGAGAAGAGCTTTAATGGATTCGTTACCACTCTAAGATTTTCCCCGTCATCGTCTGGTGATCTGCCTCGCTTGAGTTTGTTTTCTGTGCCAACATTCTCTGCTTCCTTCCAGTCTCCACCCCCACCAGCCACAGCACCAGGACCATCCTGTGCGTCCGCGTACCTCTCCTCAACTTCACGCCTCCTTTCAATCTCTAGTCTTTGTGCTTGAGCGCCCCATCCGCCCCGACCTGGATCATAATCTTGTCGATGTTCGTCTCTTACCTGGCCGCCACTTTTGCCTCTTCCGAATTGTCTGCCTTCCTTATATCCAAGGTCCAAATCGCATCGGATTATTCGTTCATCCAGTTTCGTTCCGCTAACATACCGCATGCTTGCGAGGGCTTCAGAATGAGTATAATACTCTACAAAGCAAAATCCGCATGGTGTTCTGTGAAACCGATATTTCTATATATCATGTTCAGACGCCGAGAGTCAAACCAAAGCTCTCACCTTGTGTTTCTGTCGAGGCCCATGATGATTCGTTTGATGCCACCGCCATCTTCTGGGCTAGCACATTTTGTGAAAAGCTCATATATTTGCTCTTCTGTTGTATAGAAACTCAAGTTACCAATCTAGAATTCAAAACATTCGGTTGTTGGCGGCCTGCAAGTGCGTCGAGGCGAAGGCATACCTACATAGAGAGTTGTGGACTTTGCGAGCATATCATTTTGCCTTTGTCGATCTACTTTCGCATGGGAGTCTTTATAATTTGAAGGTTGATCCAAGGAAGATACTACATGAGCCATTTGAATCGCAAGTCCAACCAGCAAGGGTGAAGTAAGAAATGAGATTTCATATTCCCACGGTCCACTTACTCAGTTGGGAAACAACGCGTCAAGCCGCGTCAGCTCTTTTATTTACCATATCTCTTCAAGACGCCATGGATGAAATTGGTATTGAAATTCAACGTAATGTCGGTGAAATGCTCTTCTGCTACATAAGCAATTGCGTTCTGATAAATTTCCTTAGGAACCCACCTTTGAAGCTGTCGTAAATGAGAAGTCAGCACTACTGCAAGAACTTCAAGAAGAGGATCTGTACATCAAGTACAAGAAACTTGCGCGACATTTAGAAATGCTTGATATTCAAGAAAGTTATATCAAGGATGAACAAGCCAACTTGAAGCGAGAACTCATCCGCGCTCAAGAGGAAGTGAAACGCATCCAATCTGTTCCCCTTGTTATTGGCCAATTCCTTGAACCAATTGATCAACACACGGGCATTGTAGGCTCGACTACAGGCTCAAACTATGTTGTCCGAATTTTGTCAACTCTCGATCGAGAGTTGCTCAAGCCTTCTTCGTCCGTAGCACTGCACCGACACTCCAATGCTCTTGTGGACATTCTACCCCCAGAAGCTGATTCATCTATTTCCATGCTTGGGAAGGAAGAAAAGCCCGACGTGTCGTACCAAGATGTTGGCGGAATGGATTCACAAAAACAAGAAATTAGGGAGGCTGTTGAACTTCCACTCACACATTTCGACTTGTACAAGAAGATTGGTATCGATCCGCCTCGTGGTGTGCTCCTATATGGTCCACCTGGTCTGTGTTACGATTATTGTCATCGCATGATATACTGACTTGAAAGTCAGGTACCGGAAAAACTATGTTGGTCAAGGCCGTGGCACATCATACAACAGCCGCTTTCATCCGTGTTGTTGGTAGTGAATTCGTGCAAAAATACCTCGGCGAAGGTCCGCGAATGGTCCGTGACGTCTTTCGGTTGGCTCGCGAAAACTCGCCAGCTATCATCTTCATTGATGAAATCGACGCTATTGCCACAAAACGTTTTGATGCACAAACAGGAGCAGATCGGGAGGTTCAGCGAATCCTGTTAGAGCTACTAAATCAAATGGACGGTTTCGACCAAGGCAGCACTGTCAAGGTAAGTATTCACATTTTTATAGATTCTGGCGTTAACATTTTATTAGGTTATCATGGCTACGAATCGGGCTGATACGCTTGACCCTGCTCTGCTTCGTCCTGGTCGACTTGATCGAAAGATTGAATTCCCGCTGCCATCACGGAGAGAAAAACGTTTGATCTTCCAGACTGTAACTGGCAAAATGAATCTGGGTCCTGATGTAGACCTAGAAGACTGTAAGTCTACTAGACATTTCAGGTGTATATCTGAGAAAACTGACTACGTGACATTTACAGACGTTTCCCGACCTGATCGATTATCGTCGGCAGAAATAGCTTCAATCGTGCAAGCCGCGGGTCTACAAGGTACGTTGATCACCGAACTTCAATTCTCTTTTATTCAATCATATGTTGCAGCTGTTCGTAAGAATCGGTATGTGATTTTGCCAGTGGACTTCGAAGAGGCATGGAAGGTGAGTTATTTGTTCCTGTTGGGCTACGGCCTTGCCAAACCCTAGAAAAACTCAACCATCTTCACTTTCTTCCCACCACAGCAAACAGTCAAACGGTCGGACGAAACACACGAGTTTTGTAAGTTCTTTCCCTTGGATTCTAATATTTACATGGGCTTACCTTGCCAATTAGATCGGTAGTTGGCTCGTGCATTGGCCTCATAGTACGTATCTTGATTATCCTCCTCAGCCAATGCTCATTTCAGCTCCTTAGGTGTACTGTATCTTACGTCTTTTACATGGGCAATTTTTCCTTTACTTTGACTCGCGACTCGATTTTTTCCTCAACCTTCAATGCATGCTCTCCTCACTTTAGCGTCCTTCTGATTGTTCTTGACGGATTGGCGCCCATTCAAAAGAGCGAGAGTAACACGTCACATTCTGTTTCCTTCCCCTCCGTGCCTCAGGGCTGGCCATGATTTAATCGTCACCGATCATCTCATAGGAATGGAGAAAAAGCCCAGAGCGTGATATATGTCTTGTATGTTTTTATCATATGTCCAGTAGAACGGTGAGTCATGTTCAATAACCTTGATTGTTCGACCGTACTGCCTCCTAGATCTCAATATCATTACATTCCCCGATTTCCTTCATGATCCTTTCTCTCTTACTGTGTGATACTGCTTCTCGACACTCTGAACGGCGTTCATAATACTCACACGCACGTTCTCATTTTATGGAAGCTATAGAGACAAATTCGCCATCTTTCTTACGAGGGTGGAAGCCCTCTATGTTATTCGTGCCTCTTAATTCGTAGATGTAAACGAAGATCTGTTGGGTGATAATTACTTCCCTCATGTTCAGAATATAATGCTATATTATATGTTTGTTGTTATTGCTGGATAAATGTTAGCATTAGGGAATTCCGACTATCCCTCTTTATCACTTGGTTAAGATATCTGATTACCTTAGCTCTGGTATAAATACGAGCACCGAAATACGTAGCTACGCCAATACCTCTTTGCCTCCACTTGTCACGTTTTCGTCACAGCAATTTTCATCATATGGAGTTCGGCCGATATATTTTCATTCACAATGGGATACACCCTCTGCGTTCTAGGTCAGTGTCTGGCTTCAATATTTTTTCTCAATTTGATCTGACTCGACTGTAGGATGTGGCACGATGGGCATTGCCGTCCTGTCTGGTGTAATTGACAGTCTTGATATCTTATCGAAATTCCGCGATGATTTTCCCAAATGGGAGTCACATACTCCAGGGACTTTAACACCAGTCCAACCCCTCGATGGTCATCCAGACAGTTCTGTCCCAAGCAGATTTCTTGCATGTGTAAGCCGTGAAGACACCGCTCGTAAACTCGAAAAGATCTTTGGCGACCTTGGACAACTCGGTTCTGCTGTCGAGATTTTTGCTTCAAACAATCTTGAACCTGTACAAAGTGCAGATGTTGTATTATTATGGTGCGACACGCTTCTGTCGGCTTGTCTCTCAACTGACTTCGTTTTTCACCAGTTGTAAACCACAGGTTGCTCATGCAATTCTTGCTGAACCTGGAATCAAGGAAGCATTAAACGGAAAGCTATTGATCAGCATACTAGCCGGAATCACTATGAATCAGCTAGCAAGCTGGGTGCTACCAACAACGAGAGTTGTCCGTGCCATGCCAAATACTCCTTGCAAGGTATGACAAGTTTTTTGACCTCGAATCTTTGCCTGACAGCCCATTTAGATTCGCGAGGGCATGACTGTCGTTTCGAACCTCCCCCCTTCTGAGCATCAGGAAACGGATCGTGCCATCATTCTCAAAATATTCTCCTCAATTGGCAGATGCCGATTTTTGGAAGAAAAGCATTTCGATGCTTGCACAGCACTTTCAGGTTCGGGCCCTGCTTTCGCTTGTATCTTCATGGAAGCCATGGCGGATGGAGGTGTCATGATGGGCCTGCCAAGAGCAGAAGCGCTAGAACTAGCTGCTCAAAGTTGGTTTCAAAATATGATATCTGGAATAATAAACTAACCTCTACAAACAATACCAGCCTTGCAAGGAGCAGCACGCATGGTATTGCAAGGAGGAGCACATCCGGCCCAGATTAAAGATTCAGTGACGAGTGTGCAAATTACTTGCATGCCTTGATTAACGCTAATTCCTCCCCCTCAGCTCCTGGAGGGTGTACTATCGCAGGTCTACTGGCATTGGAAGATGGGAGGGTTCGGTCGACGATAGCTCGATGTATCCAAATTGCTACAGAACGTGCTAGTGAATTGGGCCAACCATCACGAAAGTGAATACTAGTACATTTGGAACTGAGTTGATTGGCTGTATTTGGAGTACGCCATTTTTTATCTCATTCACTTCCTCCAGCTAGACACCGACAGAAGTTATTTAATCATCGTAAGTACGGTGTCCACCTGCACACATACACGTAAAAAGCAGACCTACAAAATCTTCTCAGGAGCGTTTCGAACTTGAATGTGGCGATCCTTACATCTAACAGCTGGTCAGCCTCCTCAGACGCGAAGTCGACAGTCAATGGAAAGGGGTCGGATTTTACCTTTTGTAACCCTTATCATCGTCAGTCAAGTGGCGTTCACTATCAACACCAAAAGAACGATCTTGTGCTCTTCACTATATCGGTAGTTAAAATGGGTCAAGCTCTACAACTCTCATCCAGTAAGCACCGAAATGTGACCCATTCAATTCGGTTAATTCTCACTCTTTATTCTCTACAAAGACGCCACAATTGTGATCGTAATTTTTGCTATTTCGCTTGTGATTCTTGCTAGCGCCCTCTCCTATATATACTTTCGAGGTTCATCAAGACGGAAACCAGACGCTTCGAGTGACACAATCATCGCGTTTAATAATTACCGAAAGTCTCACATAATGGATCCTGCTGGTCCCCGATACAAAAACTTTTACGCCCAGAACAGCCTCAAAGATTCAGAATCAGAATCCTTCGCCTCGATAAAAACTTCCCCCTCTTGCTCGACTGTTTTTAGTCATGAAATGGGTGCAGAAGGAATTGTTAGAATAATCCTCACACCCCCAACCCCTGCGAAGAGGAAGCGTCGAGAGTCACTGACTGATTATGAGAGCGAGGACTTGCCAGCATATTGATATTAGTAGAAGGCTCTTCCCAGTATACCTATCGTTTACAGTTAACAAATGATACCTACGGTTTCTCTTCTTCATTTGTACATTCATTATAGATTCTGCGTTTTCTGAGGCTGTTTGCTTGTATGCATCTATTTGTAAGACTTCCGTTGACTGACTTGACATGTTTACGAATTCTATTTCTCACCTCCAAAACAATACAAGGAAGTATCGTACTTGTATGGCGAGGCGGCTTTGCAGAAGACCGTGCGGATTGACGATAGCAAATTAGTGTCTCGCTGAGAAAACGGGAATGGAAGTCTTGACCAAACATCTTGGCACCCTGGCATACAGTTGAACTTGTGGACAATCAAACACGGTTATTTTGATATCTCGTGATCAGGAACCAAACAGACTTCAGATTCAGATTCAGCTCATCGAAAAACATGTCTCCAAGATTTTTCCCATGACATTTTAAAATTTAGGGTGGCCAATTTTTTTGGGTCATTTCTTGCAATATTATACACCCTTTTTGAGGAATTTTAGCTGCAAAAATGTTCAACTCCTACCATGATCAGTATATAATCAACAGAATTCATTATTTACAGGCTTAACCACTCTCTTTTGGCTTTCAGATGATCAATTACTTCTTTCAACCACTAGCAATTGGTTCCATCAATGTTATTTAGACGTGTTGATGTCACAAGATTAGGCAAAGCACATGACAATTATGACAGTGTTTTGCTCCTTTATTCAACCCTTGACAAAGTTAGGCACCTCCAGGAGAAAGGTCAAGCCTAGGAAGATACAAAGGAGTTGATTCTGTAGGTAACTGGCAAAAATTTCCTTTTTTGGTGACATTTATTTATTTTATTATGACTGATCAGTTGTGTCAGGGGACATTCCAAACATTCTGAAAATATTCCAAACCCTCCAGCAATTTCCAACAGGCCTCTCATTCTGGCTCTTTTCTGTGTTGTCATCATTTCCTTCCATCTCTGGTTCCATAGTGAACACCTCCGACAGCCCTGAGATGGAACATGTGAATGGACTTGTGTTTGTCATAATTTTATTTTTATACATTCCTATCAATTTTTTCATCATTCTTAAATTACAACTCTGGTTCACATATATATGTATTCCTACCCTAGTGGGGATCCCATCCTTTCCTCTTAGGATCCCCTGCTAGTTCCTTGACTAAGTCATAGCCACAGTTGCCCTTACAAGTTGCATGTAACCTCAAATTTGTTATAGGACCAGATGCAGGTAATCAAAAGGAGTTGATTGTGCTATTTTAAATAATTTTACTGATTTTTTCAGGGGGGTGGCCAATTTTTTTGGAGTACCTGACCTAAAAAAATTGAAGTAAGGAAATCAGCAGGTAGAAATGTCTTCAATAGGTTCTATTCTACATGTTTTGATCATTTTTGAGGGATCTAGATGTTTGTGCCAGCTTCTAAAATTTGGTCACTAAAATTGGTTGACTTTGATTGTCCACAACTGGGGTACAGAGGCTGCCCACAGTTCTTGACGTATTCCCACGCTTGATGGGACGTGATATGGCAGAGTTGTCCAGATGATTTGTGTGAACACTGGCTGTGACACAGACAAAGCTGGGTCACACATTGGGACTTCCTGTCTCCCTTCCTCCCGAACCTCGATCCTGGATCACGGATAACATGCAACGGCGTTCAAAAGCTCTCAATGTTTGTTGCCTGTATGTCACTGACCTACTGCCTCCCCTTTCTCTCCCGCTCCTCGATAAACCCTTGTAAGTCAATTGCATCATCTGCGCGTCTTTTGACTCACCATTTCTGTCTGTCGCAGGCATCTTTTCTCAAATTCAGGGCTCCAAAGGTAGAAACCAGGTGAAAATTCTGCAAATTGCAAGATGACAGGCCTTGGGCCATGGAGGACTCGGAGCTTGGTATGTGGTCGCCTCTTTCTCTAATTCTATCCCACTCACTCTAATTCAGTTCTCCATTCTCCGTTCTCCATTCCCCATTCTGTTCTCTGTTGTGCTTCACAATGGCAGCCATTCTTTCTGAAAATTGGCCATACAAGCTGTTGGCACCAGCAAAGGTTTGCGGTTTTTTTCATCTTTCAACACCCTTGTACTCACTTGCTGTTCAAATAGGTTCAACTCGAATATCTTTCACATACTCAGGAGCAGAAGGCTGCGACAGCTTCTCTTTATGAGGGCAAAGAAATCTCCAGCTACAACTTCGATCCTACCAAACTGCAAAGTCAAGCTAATGTGCAACAGGTCCTCTTGCAACTAGGCCTCAGCCGCACTGCGCGTGACTGGCTGGACAGTCGTTGGAGTGTCCAATGGAGCAACTCTTGGTCAATTGGGGATGATGGAGACTCTCGGAAAAGGATGTTATTTCAATGGTACCTTTTATTACTTGGCAATATCTATCATCTATGTAACATAATACACTTATTAAATCAAAAGTGCATGTGGTTACGATCCTGCTGTGAGATGAGAACGAGAGAAGAAAAAGAAAACTACCTCTGCCTGCTGGTGAGGACATGAAGGCTGGTGTTGAGCGCCATGTACCATTCGAGTTCACGACTTGCTTGGCCCATGTTGAAATAACAGAACGTATGAGCAATGGTGAAGTCTCTCGGATTGTTGGACATTTCACCCATAACGAGGGCTGTAAATCTGCACTCCTCAAGCGGCTCCCTGCAGTCCCACTTCATGATCATGTCTACAAAATAGCACTGGATCAATTGGAGAATGGTGCAAAGTATATTACTGTCCTTATATTGCTTCCCCTTATAACCCTTGATTCACCAGTATTACCACCATTCAACGCTGCAATCACGAGATGATGGAGAAGGGTAATTATCGAGGGATGAATTCATTTGATCCTAAGACAGCCAATGTTCACTATCACCTCCTCCCCTCTGATCATGTCACCCTTTACTGAAAATTTAGTTGAAGACATGGAGTTGATGTCCGCCAAAAGCCTGAGTACAATGTTCATGATTGGCTGGATCCCTCGTCACCAAATTTTCAGCCCCGAATCAGTGAAGCAATCTTTCATTATTCAGCAAGAAGAGGTTCAAAGTCTGCATATCAACACCAGAGATGAAGAAAGCGGCTTGGAAGTATGCACATAAATCTCAGTTGGTCCTTGACAGTACATTTGGCATCTGTACTTCACAGCTCCTCCTCTTCATAGCCCTTGCCCAAGATGAAAACCGAAAGGGCATTCCTCTTGCTTTTTTCCTCTTTTCAGCACCGACAGGAAACCAGGCGACACATGCTGGCTATAACACAGAAATTCTACAAGAGCTTCTGTCACGATGGCAAGAATACCTTAGCCAGAACTCCGAGTCAAATATGGCTTTTGTGCCGTCTGTTGCAATAACTGACACAGATACAAAAGAATGTGGTGCTCTTGCTCAGGTTTGGGTGGGGATCATCCTCCTTCTCTGCAAATTTCACCTTTGGCAATGCTGGACAAATCACCACAAGACAGCAATGCATTGCAAAGCCACCGACTTTTGGAAGGAGCATGTTCACCGTAAGGCTGGACAAAGGTCCGGGTCCACACAGGTTACCTGCAGGTAAACCCATGGGAATACCTGCAGGTAACATTACCCACGGCTCCAGATCACTTGCCAACACGGATCCCTGGGGATCCAGGCTTAGAATTTTCTGTCGGTAGGTAACCTGCGGGTACCTCCAGTACCATTTATTCTTAGTTCCCCTTTTTGGGCCCAATTCTCATCAACATTCCCTATCACATTTCTTTAAATAGAGATTCTTACAAATCAATGTGGCATGTGATGTTCATTTATCTCACGTTATCTCATCGCAAAATCTGTATCAACAAGCGCTCACTGCACCCCCTTCACTATGTGATCGGCTTGTATTTCTTACCAACTCCTAAATGTACACCCTTGGAGCAAATAGCTTGGGTTCCATAACTTCCATTTGGTGCTCCTCAGTTTGTACTTCATGATTTCTTATCTTTTCTGGTCCTGATTTCAAGCAGATTTCAAGAATCTGGCCCTTGTTTCAACATCTCACAATAATCTCACATCAACAGGTGACTCACATCCACAAAGGTCTCGCATCAACAAACGACTCACATCAGTGAGTGATTTCCAAGGCTCAGAGGGTTCAGCCCCTCATGATACTACTCCCCTCATCCAAGTTGAGCGTTCCGAGTCCTCTTGTTTATAATGGAGTTCAGGGGTTAGAAGGCTGCCACGGGGCCCTCAAATTGGGTGTCCGTGATCTTGGAAATTGGTAAATCATCAGGTACGCTATCTCCCCTTTTAACATTTTTATCACAAGGCTGACCTGCTGCCACCATTTTCTAGTGAACTATAAGGTACGCTATCTCCCCCTTTAACATTTTTATCACAAGGCTGACCCGCTGCCACCATTTTCTAGTGAACTATAAGGTACGCTATCAAACAATTCAAACCTCTCCCAAATTCTGGACAGCTGGACTGATCAGCTGTGCTGAGCGCACAGTTCTTCTTGCCAAATCCAATGGTTATCGCCGTATACACAGTCACCAGATCTTTGGTCAGGTTCTACGGTATGATTTCAATACATATATTTATCCAGTTATTTAATACCAAGTTGCACTCGATTGCCCACCTTCTTTCAACCTTACCTACACATTTAACACTCAACACACGGTCTGTTTCTTCATTTCATTCCTACCACAGCTACTAACTTGAAGTACCAGATGTCCACAGCAGCAACACAAAGCAAACGAAAGCGCAAGATGTCAAACAGGCAATGACGTGCTCTGGACCTTCCCTCGTGTTGAATTTAGGCGAATAACGGGTAATAACATCAAGAGCGACAATAGAATGGAGGCTTAGGACGGTTGGTGTTAACCAGATAAGACACTAGTTATTCGACTAAAGAACTACTCTAATTGTAACTAGTATTTATACAAGTACAGGAATGATAACAAAAATAGTATTCTTATCTTTGACCTCTGGCATAATGTTCTCTTTATCAGCTTATCTACCCGGAGTGAACTCGACACTTCCAACACCTCGGACTCGGAAAGTGGGCCTGCTTCCGAGTCAGAGGAAGTCGATGACCAAGATGGTGACAAAGCTTCTGGCACATCAGTTACCTCACACGACCCACCTATTCCTTCCACCCCATCACTGGAACAATCCCAATCAATGGCCAGCATTGCATCACAGGCTTTGGCTGTTGGTAGCACCCATACAGCTGAAGATAAGTGCCGCACCAAGTTTGATGAACATTTTAATGCAGCTGAATCAACCAATGAAGAGGTCCTTGGTAAGTCTATCAGTCTTTCATTCAAATATAATCTCTCACCATTCTCAAGAGAAGCAGATGGTTACATGGACATCGCCGGTCTACCAACATTTCAAAATGCCACCCGCCATCATCATCAAGAAAGGAGTTGTTGTATATGTCTATACATGCATTGCGTACGTACAGGTATATGTTATGATTGAGATGTATACTAACTTTAGCTAACCAGCCATCCTTCAATCACGGTTTCAAGAGCTCGACATGACGAGAGCACCAGCAATCTGAAATGCCATGTCACGAACTGTGCACCACCAGCTCATTCAAGCCAAACATGCACTTGCTGCGTATGCCTCTGGGTCGAAATATACGTAGGCTAGCCATTGAATGAAGATAGCGCTGTGGGTTGCCAACCGTCACCGCCCATTCTCAATCGTTGAGGATGCGGAACTCCTTGACATCTTCCTCGACCTTAATCCCCGTTGTGTCACACCCAAGCGAAGGACTGTTTCGAGGGATGTGAAGGAGATATTTATGATCAGTCGCAAAGAGGTAGGCGCATTACTCAGGGTAAAATCTTTCCTCGTTACTTGTTCATATATTCATGCTTACACTCTATTAGAAGTACCCTGGCAAATTACACATCGCTGCTGATGGATGGACCTCACCCAATGTCATTGTGTTTATTGGTACAACTGTCCATTGGGTGGTAGATGGGAAGATGGCTTCAGCGATTCTGGACTTTATCAAGTAAGTTCAATCATTTATTCATTCTCCTCTATAACTTACCTTCTATCAAGAGCAACGAAAGCACATACTGGTGCCTACCTTGCAGATCACATTGCTGAGTGCTTGAGGGAATATGGTATTGAAGAGAAGGTATGTCCGTTTCAACCTGGGAGCCAGATAATATATTTTACTGACTCAATATTCACTGAGGTTTTAACCTTTACAGCTGACAATGCATCAAACAATGACACGCTTGTTGATGAGCTGTCTATTCTTATTCCCACCTTCGGAGGCAAGAAGTATCACGTCCGTTGCTTTGCCCATATCCTCAACTTGGTCGTTAAGGTCAGGTACCTGCAATTCTTGATTCAACCTAACAAGATTAACATTGACCTCAGGCAATCTTGTCTCAGTTCAGCCGGAAGCTGAAGGACTCCAGTGATAGTAGCGATGATGAAGATCCAGATGAACAACAACAGCTGGATATGCTCAATGCCAAAATTAATGGTGTAGGTGTTGGGGATGAGGAAGTAGTCCCTGAGGACGATGATGATGAGATTGCGGGAGATGTCGCGACAAGTGATGCGCTTGCTGTTGATGATGTTATTTGCGAGGCAGATATGAGCATCCGCCTTGATCCTCTCTCTGCCAGTCAAGCAAGCCTCGGTCGCCTCTCAATTGCCAAAGTATTTACTTGACTGTTAGTAATTACTGGAATGATAATATTCTGACATTCCTTATTTGATTAGCTTCGAACTCTGGCCAACAAAATTGTGAACAGCCCAACAATCAAAGAAGATCTCAAGAAGTGCTGTTGTGACATGAAGATAGAGCCGAAACAGATGGTTCGTGATGTGTCAACACGGTGGAACTCTACCTCAGAGCTGATCCAACGTGGACTCGAGCTTGCCCCAGCACTGAAGATCCTCATTGTCAAGGCAGAATATAATAAGCCAGGACGTGGTGTTCGTTTGAAGCGTTTCCAGCTTTCTCCGGAGGAATGGAAGCTTCTTGCGGACCTCTCCCCCCTTCTTGAGGTGGGTTTTGTTTTTTTGCGAGTACATAACTACTTATATTGTTATAAGATCTTCCTTTTTGCAACAAATGAGATTTCGAGGAATAAAATTCCGCTTATCCATCAAGTGATCCCTATTTTCGATATTATCACAACTGCGCTTGAGGATACCATTGATAATGGTACTCTCCCTCTTGTTGTTCGGCATGCGGCTTTGTGAGGATTCTTGATGCTTAACAAGTACTACTCCCTCACGGATGAGTCAATTCTGTACCGCATTGCAATGAGTGAGTACTTCGTATTACTTTGCTAATGTTTTCAATCTAATATATATCTACTCCACTATAGTTTTACATCCACGGTATAAAACCAGTTACTTTACCCGTGCAAAATGGCCTCAGCAATGGATCACAGATGCCAAAGCATTAGCGCGCAAGGTTTGGACAGAAAATTACAAAAAAACAACCTCATTGCCAGCAGTGGCCGAGGAGAGCAGAGCTCGTGAACCCAATGTAAGAGATTCTTAAGTTCTTATGTACTCAGTCATAATAACTTCATTTTATGTGGTCCATAGCGCTTCTCTGCCGCAAGGCGATATTTTGATGCCCTTCAAGATAAATCCACATCTTTCGATGCTCTCGAAGACTGGCTTGTCAGTCCTGTCATCAACACGCTGCAGGACCCAATTGCCTATTGGTCAGGAATGCAGGCAGCCAGTCACCCATTAGCTACAATGGTGCTTGACTTCTTGTCTATTCCAGGTGAGTAACATTCCCAAGTATAACTGCATATTGGTGAATTAAATTCTATATAGCGACCTCCACTGATGTTGGACGTTCATTTTCTCATGGGGGTCTGACCATTTCAAAGCTTCGACACTCTCTATCAGATGAATCTTCCCGTGCCTCAACTGTTCTCGGTTCATGGTCTGGGCTGGAGGGTGCTATTCCAAAGGATATTATTCTTCAGCTATTCAAAGACAAGTCCAAACAGCCTAAGAAGAAGCAGAAAGTAGCTGACACAGATGACTCAGACATGTACATTGTTAATTAGCACATTTTTTTGTAAAATATATGAAATTTATTACTTCTTGACTGTTACCCGTGGGTTTACCTCCAGGTACCTTCAAATACCCGCAAACTGTGGGTTTACCTGTGGGTACCTGTGACCAGCAGGTTTTTTACCCACAGATCCAGGTACCTGTGGGAAAAAATCTTCACAGATCCAGGTGTGAGTTTTGGTGCCCAAAATACCTGTGGGTAGGGTCCAGGTAACCCACAGGTGCACCTGTGTCCAGCCTTAGTTCGCCGTCGCCTTCAGGCACTGGAAGTTCAGTTTGTGTCCCCTTTTTGTCAGTGCTTTCTCAATAGCTGATCATATTTTTACCTTCATGGTATAGACTGATTGCAAGTTCGGAGCACACTGCTGCACTAGCATTGATTGCTGTGGAATAACATGCATTTATGCAGCTTGAGAACGACACTCAGGCAGCTCCTGCTGTTCGCGGTGGCATCAAACACCCTGGTTTACCTGGTTGACAATTGGATGTCTATTGCGATGTGGCAGAGCTGGTCAGAATTTGGAAGGATATGAGCTTTGACACTGCTTAAGATCCCAGTTGAAGGCGTCATTCCTACAACAAATCACTTAGAGTCTTTCAATTCCATTCTCAAGCGAAAGCACTTGGCATCTCTGCTTCATTCCGGGCATCGCTTGCGATTTGATTCTCTCATCCATCTTCTTATCACTCGAGTTCTTCCAGAAATTTTCAAGCACCGTAAAGCCCAAGCCGATTACAATGACTGGCTAGTCCTTCGCTTCCATGACCAAACCGGTGGTCAAAACCTTCTTCAGCTTCATAGGGACAACACAAAAGAGCAAGTTGCACTGAAAGATATTCTCCTCTGCTGGTGGAGCGATGATGCTCAATGGGACACTTCCGCAAGGGAAATCATTTCACAAAATTGGATCAGGTTCCAGCCACGTCAAGATTGTGACACCTACACTGCAACTTGTACACTAAGCGCCGCTCGACAGCCCTCTGTCAAGGGCATCCTTTCAGACTATGATCTTTCTTGTAGCCGCTCTGGCCTCGCTTCCTGCAGCTGCCCCGATTTCCACACTCGAGGAGGTGCCTGTAAACACCTGCGTGCCTTGAGAATTGCAATTGAGCACTGGATTAGACAAGGACTTGAGCAGCCATTCATCTTTCCCAGTTCTCGCACTGAAGCAGAACAGTTGCTCCAGGCCAGTCAAGCACCCCCGATCCTCAGACCTGTCCATTGGGATCCAGTCATTATCCAAAACCTAGGTGGTGATACAACTACCCTGGATGACGACAGCGAAGCATTAAATGAAGAGGCTGTGAAGCTGCTACACCCCAGGCCCGATGATTTTGAGGACTCAGACAGTTCTGGAGGCGAACTTGAAGTGGACTGGGGACAGAAAAACATTGTGAGTGTCTTAAATGATGGTTGTACTTCCTGAAAACTCATGTTGTGTTCTAGATCAGTACTTCTGAGACTGTACTTTACAGTCCCCCACATACTCCACCGGAATCCGGTGGACTCCACCAGACTCCACCAGACTCCACCAGACTCCACTTGGACTCTGATATGTCACATCATGTCACATCCTGGACTCCACCAGACTCCACCAGACTCAATGATAGATCATCCTTTTAGGACCCTGAATCTGTTGAAATTCTATTAATAGCTTCTTTTCTTATTGAGAAAAATGCAAAATACATTTTTAAACACGGCATTAAATGGGATTTGGCCTATGGGAAATTTTTCCCAAAGAGGAAATATTGAATGGAATGATAGAGGATCTTCTTAGGACCCTAAATCTACTTAAAATCTATTAATAGCTTCTTTCCTTATTAAGAAAGGGCTATATTAAACAAACTTAAGTCCAAATTTGAGTTGTATCATTTAGAGACTTATAGTTGCCTTTCTTGGATGATAGCTAAATATAAATACTGTGTGCCTGCCAAGACTTTATTTTTATATTTGTTTGCATTTGAGGCCATATGTTGAAATGGTGGTGGAGTCTGGCGGAATATGTCTGGTAAGACTCCACCAGAATCCGCGGACTCCGGTGGATTTTACTGGACTCCACTGGACTTCAGCGGACTGGACTCACGGTATAAATCGTTGTTGTTGTTGTTGTATATAAACACCAACCAGAGAGCAGTGGACCAGACCTTAGGTCAAGAGACTCCCTGTTGTTCGTTTAGGGAAGGTGGCTCTTAACTATGATAAACGTAGCCAGTAGCCGAGCACAAACTAGCGTAGAAACCAGGTAGTAAAGTTCTTGCCGGACAAATACCTGCGTAGTCGATGTAGAGGGTAATACAGTTTCCGAAACAGTAACAACAACACCGATACCTGGGTGTTCAGAAGAGGAGTCGATAGATAGAACGGTATGGAGCGAGGACCTAGCGTGAGTCAGGGGATAGGAGTGAGTAGATGGAGAATAGAATAGTAAGTGACGGTTTTGGTAGTAAGTGCGCCATGGACTTCGGAAGGGTGGGAGAAATACTGTTAAATCCTTCAGGTCCTCCTAGTGTTGATTCGTCCTTAACGTCTACTTAGTCGTCGTCTCCTAATAAGAGCGTCTCACAGTTCACAATAGTTCCGACGCGCTGTACCCTAGTACCCGTTCATCACAAAAGAGCCCTTGTTCCGACGCGGAAAGTTCACAACTGAGTCCTGGAAAGTGTAAAAACTGTACTGGTGTGCGGATACCTCAGCTATGTAAAAACGATAAGTCCTCGTCTCATACATAAGAGCGGAAGAAAAGAAAAGAGAGCGTGAAACTGTGAAATGTCTAAAAAAATAACAAGGAAGAAGAAAAGGTAACAAGAAAAGAAGAGCGTCGACAGGAGAGAAATAGAAAGAAGGAAACTGTCGCGCATGAAAGAAAGAAAAAAAAAAAATAACAAAATGTATCGGAGTAGGAATCCCATATTTATGACGAGAAAACATGGTCCTATCCATCAAGTCAAGTTAAGTAAGAATGGGGGGTGAAAGTAGTAGAGTCACCTTAAGGTCACTTAAGGAGGGAATTCAAGCGAAAAGAACGGGGAATGACAGTTAGATAGGGGATAGGGAGTTGGCGATATCAGAATGACTTCTGAGAGAGAACGAGTAGGAGTAGGAGCAGAATATGGAGTAAGTAGAAGGTTCTGGAAGTAGGAGGAGGAAGAGAAGAGATAAGAAAGGGGAATGGAGACACACAATTTTCAGTTCCAATATTTTTTTTTTTTTTTTTTTTTTTTTGTTACTTTACCCGTGCAAAATGGCCTCAGCAATGGATCACAGATGCCAAAGCATTAGCGCGCAAGGTTTGGACAGAAAATTACAAAAAAACAACCCCATTGCCAGCAGTGGCCGAGGAGAGCAGAGCTTGTGAACCCAATGTAAGAGATTCTTAAGTTCTTATGTACTCAGTCATAATAACTTCATTTTATGTGGTCCATAGTGTTTCTCTGCCGCAAGGCGATATTTTGATGCCCTTCAAGATAAATTCACATCTTTTGATGCTCTCGAAGACTGGCTTGTCAGTCCGGTCATCAACACACTGCAGGACCCAATTGCCTATTGGTCAGGAATGCAGGCAGCCAGTCACCCATTAGCTACGATGGCGCTCAACTTCTTGTCTATTCCAGGTGAGTAACATTCCCGAGTATAACTGCATATTGGTGAATTAAATTCTATATAGCGACCTCCACTGATGTTGAACCCCAGTGAAACTCGGACATGTGATTTTCTGTGATTTTCTGTGAATATCGGAGCCCAACAGACAAACACAGCCAACCGCAGATTTTGTCCAACAATGCAGATTTTTTTCTGCAATATTCTGCTAAAAATATATCTCAATATTTTGTTGTTGCAGATATTTCTGCTTCAGGCTGCTTCAGGCTGCGATAATCTGTCTATTATTTATATGATATATATTATATACATTGATATTATTAATTTGATAATATACATAAATTTTGTCCCTATTGGCATTCCCTCTACCCTCATCCTTATCCTTGGCCATTGCAATCCTTCTGACTCTTAAAAACACCTCAGAATAGACATAACATACATTAAAAAGAGGGCATGATAAAAGTAAGTAGCATATACGCACTAATTTCACACCAATTGTGAACTGTGACTGTAATTGTTGCCATTGATGACAAATCTGGGTGTGTGACGAGCTTCAAACAGCAACTTAGTGTATGTACCGACAGTACTGTAGAATGGAAAGGCACATACCTAGCAGCATGGTCTCTGAGCTGCCCAGCATCCAATGTTGGCATGATCCAACTATGTTGATGTTTGTTGAGGACGTTGGTGGATGAAAGTGAAGGAAGTGAGGAAGTTAAGAGTGGCTATGGAAGACAAAAAGGAAGAAATAAGACATTCAAATTTTAGTCGCTAATTTGAGTACATCATTTTTTGAGAAAAATTAGAACTCAGATGGTTCTCTGCCTTGGGACACAGAAAATCACAGATATTCACACACCTGCTCAGATTTTGCCTTTTCGGCACAGCTTTCCGCATAGATCCGCATAGTCGAGTTTCACTGGGGTTGAACATTCATTTTCTCGTGGGGGTCTGACCATTTCAAAGCTTTGACACTCTCTATCAGATGAATCTTCCTGTGCCTCAACTGTTCTAGGTTCATGGTCTGGGCTGGAGGGTGCTATTCCAAAGGATATTATTCTTCAGCTATTCAAAGACAAGTCCAAACAGCCTAAGAAGAAGCAGAAAGT